>CAUYLG010064512.1:0-79784 GCA_963573385.1 Cacajao melanocephalus
TGAGAGCATGCAGTGTTTGGTTTTCTGTTCTTGTGTCAGTTTGCTGAGAATGATGGTTTCCAGCTTCATCCATGTCCCTGCAAAGGACATGAACTCATCTTTTTTATGGCTACATAGTATTCTGTGGTGTATATGTGCCACATATTCTTTATCCAGTTTATCATTGATAGGCATTTGGGTTGGTTCCAAGTCTTTGCTATTGTGAACAGTGCCACAATGAACATACGCATACATGTGTCTTTATAATAGAATGATTCATAATCCTTTCACTGATCTAAGTCATCCTTGTGTATGACACCTACATCTCCTAAAAGAAAGTTGACAAATTTCACTAGTGCTGGGGGCTGGGGGGTTCTATTCACGTCCTCTTGAACCATCCATTGAATCTTTAAGTGTTGCCTTTAAGAATACTTTGTGTCAAAGAAAATTAGTTTGTGTTTCTATAGCTTTTATCCACTGAGTCCTTTCCTAGTCAGGCATTAAAAATAAAGCCTAAATCCTTTTATCTTACCTATTGTTCAGGTGTGTGAAGGCAGCTTTCAGGTATCTACCTGTCAGTCTCAGGATACTCACCTCCAGTTCCTTTAACTCTTGACCATATGTTTATTTTTGTTTACTTCCCATCTGGGTCCACTGGAAAGACTATATTCCGTGTTATCTTTCCATTTTCTCTATTATGCACTCAGAATTAAAGATAAGTCTCCCTCCATATGGAACATGACCGGTATAATAATGAGGAATTATTGTTAATACTTGTGAACATACCCATATGAACAGTTGGCTATATAATAAGTTCACACACAAAAAAGAAGACTTACGCATGATTTTTTAAGCTTGAATTCTGGTGCCACTCAGTAATCATCGTACAGTTTAAAAAGTTACCAGTGAGAAAGAAAGAAGGATTCGACCCTCAGGAACTCCTTATGGGTACATTTTACACATACTGCAAGAGAATAGAAACCTGATGTTTGGAATAGGATTTTGTTTTCCTTCATGCCATGCAATTTGTACCACAGACTTAATGTGGTGTGAGAGATGCTAAGAATGCAGACATTTTCTATAATTCCTGTAAATAATTTGGCAAGTTCTTCCTGGAATAATTATCATACTCTGTTGCTTTCTTGAAAAATTAATTTGTTGTATTTTATCACTAGTTGTCACATGCATGATTATGAAACAAGAACAGTATCTAATTGGGCTAATTGTAGGGTTGCTAAATATTCTCATATTGAAAATCTTCGAGCTTTAGGTCAATTTTGGAAGGTGGCTCATGCCCTGCAAAAACCTCTTTTTTTTTTTTTTTTTTTAGACAGATTCTTGCTCTGTTGCCAGGCTGGAGTGCAGTGGTGCAATCTCCCTGGTTCAAGCGATTCTCTTGCCTCAGCCTCCTGAGTAGCTGGGATTACAGGCATGTGCCACCCTGCCGAGCTAAGTTTTGTATTTTTAGTAGAGATGGGGTTTCACCATGTTGGCCAGGATGGTCTTGATCTCTTGACCTCGTGATCTGCCCACCTCGGCCTCCCAAAGTGCTGGGATTACAGGTGTGAGCTACCGCGCCTGGCCCAAAAACTTTAAAACAACAGAAGGAATTAGGTTGTCTGGTTCCTCAATTTGTGCTATACCCTAGAAAGATGAGATCCTTTAGGTCTGGGAAGGAAGTGAGAGTTGAGAATAAATTCCTCCCATGAAAAACACATTTTTAATATACTGGCTATTAAGTTTATTATTCTCATTATAACTTAAATAAAGGCCATCAAGAAGAGACTACTTAAGATACATTCTGAATCATAACAGATTGTGCTCATACCATTTGTGACACAATCTTTTTGAAGCTTTTAAGTATCTTAAATTAGTATTCGATGCTGTTTAAGCATTAGGTGATTTTCTAAGATAACTGCCCTGCCTCAAGCAGCTAGGAATGAGAAAGAATGAACTTAGGGATTACATAGCAATAGCAGATAAAGAAGGGAATGGAGTATTTTGAAGGACTGAAGAATTAAAAGCTGTTATATTAGTAAGACAAACATAAAAATGAGTGTTTCATTCATTCATCAATTTTCAAAATTAGGCACATCCTATAGCTAGGTACTTTGCAAGATATAGGGTTTGGAGTTATATGCAGTATTAATTGTTATTGTTATACTTGATATTAATGATCTTTGGATGACCAATGGGACAGAAAAGTATGGCTTCAATCTGATTTGGGTGAAAGGAATGGCCCATCTTCTCTTGGGCAATGAGAGTTAGTTAAACAGACAGCAGGGAAAAGGATAGAAGTGTGGAAAGGGAGATTTCTTCAGCCAGAAAGAAAAGTACATGTGAAAGCCCTAAGACCAGGTTGGCAGATTCAGGGAAGTAAAAGCAGACTGCGTCCAGAACAGAGTGAATGAAAATCTGCAAGAGAGACACAAAGTCAGGCTGGAGAGACAGGCAGGGCTGTTCAGGCCTTGGTAGATTTGCCTCAAAAACATACCAGTCAATGAGGTGGTTTTTTTTTTCCTTTTTTTTTTTTTTTTTGAGGTGGAGTCTGGCTCTGTCACCCAGGCTGGAGTGCAATGGCGTGATCTCAGCTCACTGCAACCTCCACATTCCAGGTTCAGGTGACTCTCTTGCCTCAACCTCCTGAGTAGCTGGGATTACAGGCATGCGCCACCACGCCCTAATTTTTCGTATTTTTAATAGAGACAGGGTTTTACGTGTTAGTCAGGATGGTCTTGATCTCCTGACCTCATGAGATTACAGGCATGAGCAACCATGCCGGACCTAAGATTTTTACGTGAGTAACATGGTTACATATTCAGAGTTAAAGTATCATTTTAGTACTATAGATTGAAAGGAGAGGAGGTGTATGCGTGCGTGTGTGTTTGTTTAATTCTTTCTCTTTTGAGTGACCTTGTGCAAGTATCTTCAAGTAGCTGAGCCTTGGTATATGCATTGGCAAAAAAAAAAAAAAAAGGATGAAACGAGTAATTTCGAATATGTCTCAGCTCTTTAAATCTGTGCCCTGAATTGCCCTGACATTCTTACTTTGTTCCTTTGCCTCGACAAATTTGATTTCCTTTAACTGATAGCAATAATTCCTACACCTGCTCTTAAGATAATTTGCTTTTTGAGAACCATGTCTTAAAAGTGTGAATGTCAAATGCAGCTATGAATTGGAAGGAGGGAACAAGATTATCATTTATGCAGATGGTGGGATTGTCTCTAGACATTCTAAGCATCATTTTAAAATAAGAGCTATAGAGAAAGCTTAGGAAGAAGGCTGGGTATAAATAAATCTTCAAATCATTAAGAAATTTTCTGCATGCCAGTAATGACTAAGAAGCAAACAGACCAAAGCAATTTGCAACAGCAAAATACATTTGTAGTTGATTGACAATGATTCCCCAAAAGTTATGCCCACCCAGAACCTGTGAATGTGGCCTTATTTAGAATAAAAAGTGACTTGGCAAATAAATCTCAGGATGAATTTGCTCTAAATTACTTGGATAGACTCTAAATACAATAGCAAGAGTCCTAATAAAAGACTAAGGAAGTCCAGGTGCAGTGGCTCATGCCTGTAATCCCAGCACTTTGGAAGGCTGAGGCCGGCCGATCACTTGAGGTCAGGAGTTTTAGACCAGCCTGGCCAACATAGAGAAACCCTATCTCAACTAAAAATGCAAAAAGAAAAAGTCAGCCAGGCATGGTGGTGCATACCTGTAGTCCCAGCTACTCAGGAGGCTGAGGCAGGAGAATCACTTAAACCCTGGAGGAGGTGGAGGCTGCAGTGGGCCAAGATTGCACCACTGCACTCCAGCTTGGGCAATAGAAGGAGATTCCATCTCAAAGAAAAAAAAATACTAAAGAGGAGAAGACACAAACAGAGGGAACTCAATAAGGATAGAGATAGAAACTGGAGCGATGCAGCCATAAGCCAAGGAACACCTGGAGCCATCGGAAGCTGGAAGAGACCAAGAAGGAATGGTAAGAGAATAGAATGGTGAGAGAATAGATTTTTGTTGCATGAAGCCCCCAGGGTTGTGGAACTTTGTTACATCTAAGGCCCCTCATCGCTCTCTTACTGTGTCTTGGTGCAGAGCAAAATCATCCCTTTGAGCATGGCATTAGCTAGTTGGTAGCTCTTTGCTTCAGAAACTGAAGGAAACAATGTGCAGTCAAAATTATTTTTTCCTCAAAATCTGATGCAAAAAGGGTTTTGCACTGCAGGATAGTTAACAGTCAGCTAAAATAAGGAAAATTGCTTTTCAACATGAGGCCACTCTTTAAAAGCCATTGTACAGCCCTTACATTTGGAACTTTGAGCCTCTACTTGCTGTGTTCACACCATTTCATTTGGATAAGGACTCGTGAGAGGGAAGAGGCTATATATGACCCTAATGAAACAGCGCTTTTAAACATTTTCTTTGTGCATAACAGAACAATAAAGAATTTGGAATCAGAAGACTTGCTGTAAAGTCCTGTCTCTGCTACCTGTTTGCTTCATTCCTTGCAATGTTTACTCTGCTTTCTTCAGCTTCAGATTGTTCATTTATGAGGTGGACTTAATTAATATTTACTTTAATTTATCTTATGAAGTTATTTTTAAGGATGAAGGGAATTAATGCAATTGAACATTGTTTAGTAAACTATACAACAGTAATAAATCCCAGGGAATATTAGTTAGCATTTATTTCTAACATAACTTCAATTATGGTTGATCAAATAAATTGAACTAAAAAGTAATGAAATACGAGTGTGGCTGTGTTAGTCTGTTTTCATTCTGTTGATAAAGATATGCCCAAGACTGGGTAATTTACAAAAGAAAGAGGTTTACTGGACTTACAGTTCCACATGGCTAGGTAGGCCTCACAATCATGGCAGAAGGCAAGGAGGAGCAAGTCACGTCTTTTGTGGATGGCAGCAGGCAAAAAGATAGTTTTTGCAGGGAAACTTCTGTTTTTAAAACTGTCAGATTTCATGAGACCCATTTACTGTCACAAGAATAGTGCAGGAAAGACCCGCCCCCATAATTCAATCTCCTTCCACCAGCCTCCTCCCATACACATGGGAATTGTGGGAGTTACAATTCAAGATGAGATTCGGGTGGGGACACAGAGCCAAGCCATATCAGTGGCTTTGGGAAGAGTTTGAAATAGCTAGCCTTCATGTCTTTATGTCGCTTGCTGTCTGAGAGGGTTGTGCTAGATCTGTGCTTCAACAGCTAGCTGACCATTAAAATCACCCAGGGAGCCCTGAAAAACCAACCCAGGAAAACACAGTGATAATTCCTGGAACAGAGTGTACACATAGGTATTTTTAACAGCTCTTGAGGTGGTACTAATGTGAGCAGGCAGCATTGAGAAGCATCATGCTATAATCATGAAGGCCTCTGCAACTCTAAACTTCAAGGTTGTCTTGGCTGTTCACTATTAATATTATTCCTGTCCTTTCTGATTTGGTATTACAAAAATGGATTGCCTTTATTAAATTCCAAAATCACCTAAACAAAGAGTGGAAAGATGGAGTTACTCTGAATGCTCTGTTTTATATGATTGTAAACATGCAGATATTCTCAAATATCTAGATGTTTGTCTTGTGGTTGACAAGATCTCTAATTATCTGCATGATTTTTTTTTTTCATTTTTGATCTGAAATAAAGAAAAGGGTGAAAAAATGGCATGTCTTATGCTTCAGGGATTATCCAAGATATTTTATGGGTGCTATGATGCATGTTCTCAGAACTATCCTATTGGCAGTATTAGACTCATTTAATAGAGGAAGAACTGAGGCTAAGTGAGCTTTAAAAATTTAGCCAGGTAATTCAGTCAACAAGTCATTAAATCAAGAGTCAATTTGAGCACTGTCAGCTCCAAATAATGTACATATTTCTTTTTTACCATACCGTTTTTGTAGTGGCACTGCAAGATTTTTTATCCATAAAGACAGTCTGAGAATTCTGGGAAACAGAGAAATTAACCTAATAAACAAACCCCAGTTTACTTGGAATATTTCAACAGACTTAGCATTCAGCTATCTATTTCTTTATCATTTATATTATGCTTACCTCCAAAGATGATGAGCAGCATGGTCCCCTTCTATATCTGAACTCCTGAAATTTTTGAGAAGAAAGAAAATGATATGATTGTATCGACATTGTAACATTCTGGGACAACCACAGGCAGTATCTTTAAATTAACCACATATGTAGGTCAATATTTAAATTAACCACATCTCCAAGATGGCCTCCAGCGGTCTCTGTCACCTGCCTATGAGTAGATTGTCCTTCAAGGAATAAGGTTGACTTGAATAACCAATAGGATATGACAGAAAGGATGGTGCATGACTTGCAGCCTAGGTCATAAAAGACATTGTGGCTTTGTCCTTGTTCTCTTTTGTCTGATCACTTGCTTTGTGGAGAAGCCAACAGGTATATAATGGGGACGCTTAAGTGGCTCTGTTGGGAGCTCCTTACAATGAAGGACTGAGGTCTCTTGCTGGTAACTGACACCTACTTGGTAGCCATGTGAATCAGGCATCCTGCAGGTGGGTCCTCCAGCCACAGTCAAGCCTTCAAATGACTACATCTCCACCTGATATTTGGACTTCAAGCCCTTGAGAAAGCTGAGCCAGAACTACAAGTCAGCTTCTGAATCCCTGAATCATAGATTGTGAGAAAATAAATGTTTATTACTTTAGACACTAAATTTTTGAGTAAGTTGTAATGCTTTAATAGATCAGTAGCATTAATTTATTTCCTTCTATCCTCTCTTCCTGTATTAGTTTATTCTCAAACTCCTATAAAGAACTTCTCTGAGCCCGGGTAATTTATAAAGAAAAGAAGTTTAACTGACTCATAGTTCCACGTGGTTTGGGAGGCCTCAGGAAACTTACACTCATGGCAGAAGGCAAAGGGGAAGCAAGCACCTTATTCACAAGGCTGCAGGAGAGAGAATAATATGCAAAGGGGCAAGAACCCCCTAAAAAACCATCAGACCTCGTGAGAACTCGCTAATTATTATGAGAACAGCATGGGGGAAACTGCCCCCATAATCCAATCTCCTCTCTCCCTCCACACGTCAGGGTTACAGTTCCCTCCCTTGACATGTGGGAATTACAAATTTAAATGAGATTTGGTTGGGGGGAGGGGACACAGAGCCAAACCATATCACTTACCCTCTGCTCCTTCCACCCTGTTTTGCTTTTTTTTCTTTTGTCCTTTCGTCTTTCTTTTCCAGACTTTCCCTCATTAGCCCTCTTTTTGCCCTCCCAACCTTTCTCCCTTTCCTCTTTCCTCCTCCCAGCATCTCTTCCTACCTGCCACAAAGTTATAATGGGTGCTTACTTAATGCTTGGTGCCAGAGCTATGATAATTAAAAAAATACAATACTGCTGTGAGAGGACAACTTAGTTGTGACTGGGCAATGAGCCAAAAATAAACCCCATATGTTATCATGTAGTTTTGGAAAATATCTGATTAATTCAGGAAGTGGAAGCATAGCAGATAAAGGGTCTAACCTTCTCTGGGGAAGTCAGGGAAGATTCAGCAGATGGATTAAAAGGGACAGTGGAGGAATACAGGGAAGGCTTTTCCAACAAAGGTAAAAACATTTACAAAGATGATGAGGGCATGAGAGAGAAGGACCAATGCAAGGAACACCTAGCAGTTCCAATTTTGCCCAAGCGTGTGTAGATTTGGACTACTCCAAATGTAGTCCAAATTGTGTAGGTTTGGACTATTCACATTAAGCTCTCTGAGCCTTTGCTTCTTTACGTATAAAACACAACACAGTACTTACCTAATAAACTTGCGTAATGATTTAAGAAAACATAATATAGGATGCCTTACACATTGTAGGTGCTCAATCAGTGTGGCCCTTCCTCTAGGCCATGGTCATACCTTTAAAACTTTAGGTCCCAAATTGTCCTCTAACTTCTGTCTTCAACTAAAATGTGTCAAAAGATCCAGACTCTATGAGAGGTAGGATAATTAAGCATCAAGAGTTATTTCACCCTCAGAATATATTAAAATGTATATTCTCTCCCTCTTAATGGTCCTAACTGGGTAATTAGGCAGAAGAGCTCTTTGTATTATTTGACTTTAGGGAGAAAATGGCTAGAAGATGGGAGGGAAACAAATGGTATTTCTGAGAAGCCTTGGAACCACAAGCCATGCTCCAAGGGCTTCATTTTCTGAGAACAGTGATCCTGTATATTACTACATTTTAGTGCATCCAGAATCTTCATGCTGAAAGCATTTCCTCTGGATAGTAATGCCCCTGAGAGGAGTGAGTTCCAGGTCAATACATCCTTATTTGTTAGAATTTACTGAAGTTGCATTTGAAGTTCACTGTGACAATCTAGCCTTTAGAACTTTTCAGAAAAGGGTGTGTTGAAAAAATACAGCATTTTAAAAAGTTTTCTATGTGAGATGTCTATTTGTGCAGAAGAGTTTATACGTGTGTCTCATCTTTCCCTTGGATGCTGTATCTAACTCTTATTTTAAACATGTTTTTACCCCAGAGTTTTCCAGATCTGTCTTCTCCATCTTATGTCTGCTTAACATTTTATTTTTCTGGCTATTAGCCACTGAGTTTCATTTGAAAGGAATCTAAAAACTCTGTATGTTTCCCAATCAGGTGTAGAGTTAATGTGCTGAAGTTTTCCTTAGATTGTGTTTGTTTTCCTCATATCCCTTATGGGTAAGGACATATGGAAAATCTTAGCTGAGGTTGACATATTGGGTTTTGGGGAGACCCCAATGTGACATTTGTCACCTTATAGTTACCAGGCTTGATTCAGCTGTTTGGCTGGCTGGGCGGATGGGTAACAAGGATAGGAGTGGGGTTGTATTTCTTCAGCATTGACGTACATAATTTGAATCGAGGGTTCATAGACTGTCTGAGGGAGAAGCAATATGAAAGATAATTACGTCCAATCACCTTATTGTAGACATAAGAAAATTGAGACCATCGAAACTGGGTAACGTTATCCGAAGCTCTACATAGAAAATAGCAGAGAGAGAATACAATTATTGGTTACATCAATTCCTATTTTGGTTTGATAGAAAGAAAATAGATTTTGCAACTAGACAAGCATGGCTTTGAATCCCACTGTGGAATTCAAAGCGATGTCTAACTGCAAAATCCACATCATTTCTGGTGATGTGACCTTATTAAAGTGGCCTTGTTGACAGGGCTGTTGCATAGATTGTAGATAATTTACGTAAAACACCTCACACATTGTAGGCCCTCAATGTAAGTTAGTTTGACTATTGACTGGAGAATAATGTCTGGAGAAGAATTTCATGAGCTATACAATGCAAAACCAATATGAGTAATGATAATCCACTTTGTTAGCTGATTAACAGAGTTATGTCTGGAAGCTTTATAAATGCTTGCTGGAAGATCCTCCGTGTGTTTTGTATTTTAATGTCCAAAGGTGAAAGGAGTTTATTGCTTGCCTGGCCTGCATTTCCATTTCAAAGAAAAAAAATCAGGTTGAACTATGTATGCTCTTTGAATTATTTTAAAAGAGAAAGATCCTGAAATCTTGAATAGAGCCAAGACTTTTTTTTTTTTCTCTTTAAAGACCAAGTCTGGCTACAACCAAAATTTTGGGGTTAAGAGTAACTTCTTGAGTTATTGAGACCTTGTAGTTCTTTCTGCAAATGACTTGCTATTGTATCACCTAGGAAAATGGGAGGAAAATACATTCCTCTTTTCTTCATCCTCTACAAATCCTAAGAATTAACCTTTGTATAAGACCCTTACAGTTTATGAAGCACTTTAATGTTAATAGGTTTATTTTTGATTCTCAAAATAATCTTGTGAAGTAGACAGAGGAAAGATGATTATCTTCCCCATTTCAAAAATAAGAAAATTCATAAGTAAACATCAGCATACTTAGACTCTCCCTTCACCCTCAATGAATACTTTTCAGTATTATTTATTATACAATCATGAGTGTGAGCCCAAAAAGAGTGCAAGTCCAAAAATTTGGTTACGTTTCCATGATCTAAATCTTATCTCCCTCTTTGCCTCATGTTCTACATCTCCCCACTCTCATTTCACAAAGTAACATGATCCAGTCTTTGGAGTTGACCTCAAATCACTCCGCAGCTGAGCTGTTGTGTGGATTAAATGAAATCTATATATGTTAAAATGCTAAAGAGAGTGGCTGGCATGCAGTTAGGTTATACGAAGTGTTACCTTTTGTTACTTTCTTCATGTTCATGTAGATGTTTCCTCTATCTAGAAAGTAAGTCCTTTTGACCTTCCTTTTCCTGTCTAACTCTAACATCCATGAAGACCCCTTCTGTGTCACTTCTTTTTGCAAAACATTTAGTTACTCCATACAAACTAGGTGGTCTGGCCTTGTCTGTTTTCACATCATTTCTTCTTTATTGCAATTCAAGTACTTATAACAGTGTCTTGTCAATCTGTGATCATCTCCACCTCTTTTTCTGGATTCTATAAAGACCTGTCTTAGTCTGTGTCCAGTTGATGCTCATATACTTGTGTTTCATTCAAGTTTATACCCCTGTAACTAGCCCAGGGCCTCTTAGGAAATGCTGAACAGAATCTCTTTGGCTTCAATCAACTATCTCTTTTTTTTTTTCACCAACTGAATTGGCAAGGCAATGAGAAAGAAACCATGTTTTGTTATCTTTAAACTCACCAGACCTCCTCTAGCACAGGGCCTTGAGTTATTGGGCACTTGCAAGTTCCCAGTGTTCAGGACTTCTACCACAGCAACCCTTAAGATGCACACAGCCCATGTTCACCCAGGCCTCTGTGCTCCTTTTCGCAGGCAAGTACAGGTCATGACCATGGTATCTTCTGGTAAAAGGAACTAAATGCCTCCACTTCCCTTCCCACTGAGAGGCAGAAAGTTCATGGGGTCTGTGTTCTACCTTCTTTGCTTTCTTCATGGGGAGAAAGGCATATGTCCAAGGCTCCTGCTACCATAGTACCACTTCTCACTCTTGTCACTGTTTAAGTTACTTTACTTCCTCTGAAAAAGATTAATTAGCCATGAAGCCAGCTTCTACCTAGGCTCCCTGATTTGGGTTCGGTCACGGTATTTTGAGACTAACTGAAGACAATGCAATTGATTTAGAACATACGTGGATTTCTCAGGAAATCCTCTGTAAAAGTCATAATAATAATAATTAAAAAACTCTCTGCTTGCAGTTGACGTAAATATAATTATGTGAGTGAATTCAGCTTTAAATACAAATGCGCTTCCTGTTGGGGATCCTAAAACAACCTGTGAGCTATCCATCTAATTATTTCTTGTAAAAAATGTCAGGAACTATAAAATACTTCAAACAGGTTTATGAAAGGGCTTGGACTTCAAGAAGTATGAAGAGTAAATGTATGTTTACATATTTTCTTTCCCCAAAAACTATCAAAAGGAAGCAAAACTGAGAAAAAGACAAAAAGAAAAAGAAAACATTAACTTTGAGCTTAAGGAATGCTCACCTCCAGATGACTACCCCTAAAGAATACTTTCCAGATGTAGTATCATTTGAACCAAACAGAATAGGGACATCACCTATTAAAGTTAGCAAAATAGCAAAGTTGACTACTAGTTCACTATTGTTTAGCTTTTTTCCAGAGTCATAGTAAATGACAGTTGTCAAGAAGAAGAAATCATTTAAATATTGGAAAAAAAAGATGGAATTGTCATTATTTGTATATGAAATAATGGTAGACTTAGAAAAAAATAAAAATACCTTTTAAAAAATCGAAGCAGAGAAATTAGTAAGGGAGCTGATGTATTGAAAACAATTTACACAAACTTTTCTTTAAACAGACTCAGTGATATAAAGCTTTCAGTTCTCTATTAATTCACAAATGTAATAATCTATAAGTTTAATGTGTGTCCAATAAAATATAAGTTTATTATTTTTTACTTGGGACTGGGTGGAAAAATGAGAATGGATAACAAAATGCAGCAGAATGGGAAAAGAGAGAATCTAATCCTAACAAATATTTGGGTGGGTTACAATGCTGT
Organism: Cacajao melanocephalus; assembly: GCA_963573385.1. Taxonomy (NCBI): domain Eukaryota; kingdom Metazoa; phylum Chordata; class Mammalia; order Primates; family Pitheciidae; genus Cacajao; species Cacajao melanocephalus. The sequence goes on from CAUYLG010064512.1 coordinate 12,001, forward strand.
AACAAATTTAAATGTTTCATTCCGGTTCATGAATAGAGAGACAGTTGTTATATGAAACAGGACTCTATGAATAGATCACTTTTGTCAATAAAAGTATGAAAATCGTGAGTCTTAAAAGATACTCAGCTTCACCTAACAACTTTTAGCTCCCACTTTTTATAACCAGATTGGCAAAGATCAAATAATTTAACAGTGTACCACATTGCTTAGTAATGTGGTTAGGCTCTGTGTCTCTACCCAAATCTCATCTTGAATTGTAATTCCCATAATGTCTAAGTGTAACCAAATTACTTTTGATTTTACAGGCTCATAAGTGGAAGGAACTCACCTTGTTTCAGATAAGACTTTGAACTGTGGACTTTTGGGTTAATGCTGCAACCAGGTAAGACTGGGGGATTGTTGGGAAGGCATGATTGTGTTTTGACATGTGAGGACATGAGATTTGGGAGGGGCCATAGGAGGAGTTATATGGTTTTGCTCTGTCCCCACCAAAATCTCATCTTGAATTGTAATCTCCATTATCCCCACATGTCATGCAAGGGACCCAGTGGGAGGTTATTGAATCATGGGTATAGTTTCCCCCATGCTGTTCTCATGATAGTGAGTTCTCATGAGTTTTATAAGCATCTAGCATTTCGTCTGCGAGCGCTCATTCTCTCTCCTGCTGCCTGTGAAGAGGTGCCTTTCGACATGATTTTTTTGAAGCCTCCCCAGTGATGGGGAATTGTGAGTCAATTAAACCTCTTTTCTTCGTAAATTACCCAGTCTCTGGTATTTCTTCATAGCAGAGTGAGAATGGACTAATAAAGTAAGAATTGTTGAGTATTCTGTGCATAAAAGTATAAATCGATACAGCTTCTTAGGAAGGCAGATTTGCGTTACCTTAAAAACTAAATACAGTTTGATCAAGCAGGGTAACCTACAGGAATTGATTCTACAAGTTAAATGTATTTGAATTTGATCATGTATAAAATAATGTACCTTTCATTCTGTTTGTATATTGGTTATGAGGATCCTATCTTAATTAGATAAACTACTAAATCAACCCATAAATCATAATCAAACTTATTACAAACTTATTAATCAAACTTATTACAATCAAAGTTTATTTCTCAGTTATATCTAGATGTTCTCATTTGTCAGGAACACTCTTCCAAATAATAATTTAAGGATGTGGCCTTATTCCATTGTGTACTAGCAGCCATTATTATTATTGGGCTTCTAAGGTTTCTAAAGGAGGGAGAAAGAATGTAGTTGCACATGTTAATCACCAAGTGCAGGAAGAGGCTCATGTAAATTTCACCTACATTCTATTGTTCAGATATCAGTCACAGGGGTGTACTTAGAAGGAAATTAAGAAAACAGATTTGATAAACGACTTTCCATTTTGCTCCATAGCTAATAATAGAAGACTAGTTAAATAGATTATATCACATCTCTAAAATAAATGATGATATGTCTATAAAAAGGAACAAGCTAGATTTGCAATATCCCAATATAGAATAAAATGTGTTTCAACAAAAACAGGGTAAAAGGAATACGAAGGATTAAAAAAATGAGTTATTCAAAAATGATTACCAAAATAGATACATTGTTCTGTTTAACTTCTCTATCTGATAGATGACAGAGACAGATGAAAACTATGCAATATTAAGAATGACAAGATTAAAGTTATTATAAGAATATACTTCATGAGACTCCATAACACTTTTATAAATCTAGGGGAAATTGCTAAAACTATCCCCAGTATGAAAAACATTGAACAGACCCACGATCAAGAAAGCAAGATGATTAAAGGTGTACACAGGAGGAAAGATGTACCAGAGCAAGGCAGTTTCATAGTTGAGTTCTAACTAACCTTTAAAAAACAAATACTGCTGAAGTTATTTAAACAAAAACAAAAAGCTCAGAACAGTGTTGGTATTATAATTCCATTGGTTAAATACATTTCTGGATTAATACACAAAATACTTTTTAGAAAGAGGATGCTTATGAAGTTGGAGATGATGGATCTGAATAGAAAGGAAAAAAAATATTTTCTATGCGTACCATTTTAGACTCCCAGAATTCTTATCCTTATTTTTGAAACCATTTGCATGTGATGTTTTTTTAATGCAAAAGAAAAGGAAGAGGAGAATGTGAATAGGTGAACCCATTCTTCCTATTTTAAGCACAGGGTTATGTGCTGTAGCAGCTTGGTAAGTCTGGAAGACACAGATATTGATGTGTATGGAAGGCTCTATCAGCTACCTTCTGACAACCATTCCACATTCTTCTTCAGTTATATAAGCTTCACTTACAGCTGGTCATATTACCACCTAGCTAAAAAGACTTTATTTTCCAGTCTCCCTTAAAGCAAGTCATGGCCATGTAACTAAGATCTCTCCATTGAAATGCAAGTGAAATGTTTTGTGCCACTTTGAGGGATTCTTCTTAAAAGGAAGAGTGAGTTTCTCTTCCTCTTTCTCCATTTTGCTGCTGGCAAGGTGGACATGATGGTGCTAACTCAAGCAGCCGTCTTGAATTATGAGGTTGTAACACTACCTAAAGAGGGAAGATGGAAGAAGCCTAGACCCTGATATCATAGAGTTGATGCTAAAACCTTCTAGAATGCCAACTGTACTTCTCTATGGAGGGAAAAATGGATTTGATTTAAGGCACTCTTGTTTTTTTGTTTTATGTAGCTGAACTTTATCCTTATTGGCATGCCTTGCAAAGGGTTCATTCTCTTCCTGCATCACCAATAGGGTGGTCATGCTAAGCCAGAAATCATTTGGCCATACTATTTTTTTTCTCTCCAACCCAGAGTTCAAAACCAAGATCAAGGCATGGAAAGTGAGACTACATCAGGCCAGAACTGAAAAGCAATAACTTAGGAATCAGTTTTGTAACTTCAATCTATTTTACCAAACAGTGAATATGTGTTTTATGAAAGCCTCTCACTAGCTAACTGGCTTACTCTTGAAGTGAGAAGTGAAGGATTCAGAAAGCCTGAAACCTACCATCTCCTCAAAATATAGGTGGTCTGATTGATATAAAGGATTTAAATATTCTTTTTTTAAAAAGGATTTCTTTCCACATCAGATATCTGACTGAAGCAGGTATGAAAAGCACCAATGGCCAGCCTTCTGTCCTAAATTCTAAAGGAAATTTCAAGTAAAGTTTAGGGAAAGAGGGTGTGTGCAATAAATTACTGAAATTAATTTAATAGTTGAGGCCATTATCCTCAGCAAACTAACACAGGAATAGAAAATTAAATACCTCATGTTCTCACTTATAAGTGGGAACTAAATGATGAGAACACATGGACACATAGAGGGGAACAACACATACTGGGGCCTTTCAGAGGGTGGAGGGTAGGAAGAGGGAGAAGATCAGGAAAAATAACTAATGGGTCCTACACTTAATACCTGGTGAAGAAACAATTTGTACCACAAACCCCCATGACACAAGCTTACCTATGTAACAAACCTGTGCTTATACCCGTGAACTTAAAATAAAAGTTAAAAAAAATCAGTTTTCATTTCTTCCTCGTACTGATAACATTACTATTCACAATAGTAAATTTTAAATTTTTCTAAGTTCCAGAAACTATGCTGAGTGCTTGAACTATCTTATTTAATTCACATAATTCTAGAAGTTACGTCTCAATATTATTACCTTTATTTAGATGCAAGATCCCGTGATACAGAGATGGGCTAGAGACCTAGGCCAAATCATACAGCAGATATGTAGCAAGAACAGAATTTAAGATAAACACAACCCCAATTATTCACCTTTACACTGTATTGACACTCACAAAGTCTGGGAATAATCTGGAGAAGTTTAAGTAAAGGTGGAAAAGTAGACAAAGTTCATGGACACAGATATATAATTTCCAAAGAAAATGTTATCAAATTGAATCTTTTATAAAAAGGCTGATTACAATAATTCAACTTCAATGCAAGTTTAGGTTAATATTTCACAATCAAAGTGATCTATTATATGAATAGGATAAAGGAATAAAAGCAACATAACATCTTAAAAGACACAGAAAATATAAATATGATAAAATTTATACCAATTTATAATTTAAAAATGAACAAGTTCTCTGTAAACTGCTTTGTTAGTTTCATATGGCTGTTGTAATAAATTACCACATACGTTATGGTTAAAATAATACAAATGTATTACCTTACATTTCTAGAGGTCAGAAGTTGAAAACGGGTCTCACCAAGATAAATAAATGTGTCAGTAAGGCTGCTTTACTTCAGGTAGCTCTAGGGAAAAGTTAATTTTCTTGCCTTCTTTAGCTTTTAGATTCTGCCCACATTCCTTGGCTTGTGGCTCCCTTCCATCTTCAAAACCAGAAATAATTTGATCTTTCTTATACTACATTTTCTCTGATCCTGCTACTTACTCCTTTCACTTACAAGGACCCTCATGATTATACGGGGGACACCAAAAATAATCCAGGATAATCTCACATCTCAAAATCAGATGATTGGCGGCCATAATTCCAACTGTAATTGCAATCCCCCACTCCCATCCCCTGCCACATAGCATAACATACTCACAGGTTCCTGGAATCAGGAGATGGATATCTTTGTGGAGTCCATTATTCTGCCTACTATAGCTAGGAAAAAAAACCTATTTTAATCTATTGTATATGTTTTAGCATTGGAATTAGCCCTAGCCTATAAAACACTGTAATATTCCTCTTTCTATCAGAAATTTTAAAATTCTTTAAATCAAAATAGTTGTTTAATAATTAGCCTCGCTAGCAAAGAAAGATATAGGAATTATCCCTTTTTATCCTGGTTGGCATAACAACTTTGTGACATATTAGTGTTAGGAGACATAGATAAAATGTAGACCGAGAGATTGCAGTGTGGATATAAAAGTGTTCATTCTAAAATGCTTTAAGTGTTCAATGCCAGGTGCATGAATCTTTCCAAAGCCAAGTCTATAGTCCAAGCAACATAAAAACCTATTTTATGCAATCTCAAGCTTAGGCTCAGCAAAGCCAGATCAATCAAAAGCCATTCCAGAACTCGAACTGTGAAAAGTACTTCATAAATATTTGTCAGATAAATGAGTGAATGAATGAATGAAGGTGAGAATAGATGAAACCTTATGACTGGACTGATGAATTTTCCTTGTTTTCTACATGTATGAATATTATAAGCAATAACTGGGCCTCTTAGGAATTAGCTAGTCATAAGCCAATATTGTGTACTCCACAGATTTGTTTATGCCTTATAAGGCCAAAAGGTAGTTATTGGAATATGGCTGGTATTTTTGTGGGCCCATGATTTATTGTGGCTGGAAATATTTGTTGTAGGTAGACAGTGCTTCATGGAAATTTTCCTGAAATATTGGCAAAACTACTCTAACTCTGAGGATCTATTCCAGAAAAGTTGGTCTCCTGTCAAATTAAATCATATGTTAAATGTTGAACCAACATAGACACATGTGCACACAAACACACATGTAATTTTGTAGACAAGTAGAGTGGTTTCTGCAATGACATAAGAATAATACAATGTGAAAGCCATATTCTCTAAAATGAAAAAGGCAGAGTAGAAAACAATCATTTGTACATGAGAGATATTTAAATATTTATAAAATGTTTATAGTGTTTAGTATGATTTGGATGATTTGGGTAGATTTTATCTTCTTTTTGTTTATTTTTACTTTATAATTTAAAAAATTACATGTTTGATGTAAGAAAAATCTTATCATATTAAAAGAAAATAATTACCTTTTTTCTAAAGGATCACTTTGCTTTCAGAAGTTGTCATTCAAAACGCTTAGGGAATCACTAAATCCATTTATATAGTAGTTTATATAAAGCCGTATGCCTTCTATGCTTTCTCTGGCCACTTCCATCTTTTCCATTGTTCCAAAGGTCATCACATACTTCTACGAGCTTCTCATATTGAAATGAAATGTTCATACAATTAGTAGATAAGGTCTTTAACAGCAGAATTATACTAATTTTTCTCTGCTTAGACTTAAAGCCATACCTTCATCACAGTAGGAATTAATACTTGCCCATTTTAAAGTATGAAAAAAAAAAACTGCTTCATCTTGCCTGTAAGCACCAAGTGAGCTACCTGCCTGATTGCTGGCTTTACCTCCTAAGAGGTAGCATAGCTTCTAGTGCCAAACTTTTAGCTGTATTTCTGCTCTACTTACAGAATCACTTGGAAGAGTGACCCTGTCTATAGGAGCTTTGGAACGCAGTCTCTTGATTTCACTACACCTTGGTGGATTTCTAATTTATAGCTAAGGTGGATCTTAGAGATGATGCTTTAATAATTATCTCACTGTGTATGTTTTACCTACTTACTAAGTCTCTGGTATTGAGCTAAATTGTGTACATGCTCTTTTTCTCAATATTATGTCAGAAATAACCACTATACATGACTTGTAAAATGTTCTGAAGTTAGTTTGTAGCAGAACCAGTGCTCTAATCCACATTTTCTAATGCCTAGGTAACGGTGTTTCTAATTTTGCCTATATTGTATAATACGTTCCCCATTACTTTTAGAGACCATGCCAGATTTCAGGTTCCACACGTCCCTTTTTGATTAATTTCCTCTGCCAAATGGTGAAATCTGGGCTATATATTCACAAAGTATCTTATGTTTAAGTAGGAGTTTATTCATTTCAAAATATTTGGGGTCTAGGTATAGAGTCACACATACATGGTCAAATTTTTTTTTCAAAGATGTGAAGGCAATTTGATAGAAAAAGATAAGTCTTTTCAACTGGAACATTTGTATATCCATATGCAAAAACATAACTTGCATCCTATACAAAAATTACTTCAAAGTCAGCCATACCTCTAAGTGTAAAGTGTAAAATTTCTAAAAGAAAACTTATAAGAAAATTCTTGTGAGCTAAAATTAGGCAAATATTTCTTTAATAGGACACAGAGTCACAATCCGTAAAAGAAAAAAAAATAAATTTGACTTGATCAAAATTAAGAATTTTTGCTTTTCTAAATATACTGTAAAAGAATGAAAAGGAAAGCCTCAGAGTAGGGGATAATGTTTGCAAATTCCCTATCTGATAAAGGACTTGAATATATAAAGAACTCTCAAACTCCAATAAGGAGATAACAAACCAATAGAAGATAGGCAGAAGATCTGAATGGACATAAATACATAAAAGTGTTTTATCTTATCAGTTATTAGAGAAATGCACATTAGAGCCACAATGAGATACTATTACATACGTATTAAAATGGCAAGACAAGGAAAAAAAATACAACTAGACAATACCAAGGATACAAGGATACAGAGCCACAGAACCTCTCCTACATTGCTGATATGAATGCAAAAGAGTACATCTGCTTTGAGAAACACTTTTTCAGTTTTCTATAAAGTTAAACACAAATACACAACATACAGCAATCCCACTGCTAGATAAATGCCCAAGTGAAATGGAAACTGTGTTCACACAAAACCCTGTAAGTGGGTTCTTGTAACAGTTTTAATCTTCCAGATTATCAGAAGCCAGAAACAACCCAAATGGCTACCAGCTAGTGAACGAATGAAAAAACTGTGGTATGTCCATACATTGGAACACTACTCAGTAGCGAACAATAAACAACTACTGATACACATAACAGCGTAGATGAATCTCAAAATGCATTATACTGAATAAAAGAAGTCATATTTAAAAATCAATATACTGTATCATTCCATTTACATGCCATTCTTGCAAAGGCAAAACTATAGGCATACAAAACACATTGGTGGTTGCCAGGAACTAAGGGCTGATGGCAAGTAGTCACGGGGAAATGTTTTTGGAAATTGAAACTATTCTATATCTTGATGGTAGTGGTGTTCATATGACAGCAGCCACTTATTAGATTTGCATAACTGGCTGTATGCAGTGGCTCATGCCTGTAATCCCAGCACTTTGGGAGGCTGAGGCAGGTGGATCACTTGAGGTCAGAAGTTCAAAACCAGCCTGGCCAACATGGTGAAACCCCGTCTCTACTAAAAATTAAAAAATTATCTGGTCATGGTTGTGTGTGCCTGTATTCCCAGCTACTTGGGAAGCTGAGGCAGGAGAATCATTTGAACCCGGGAGATGGAGGTTTCAGTGAGCTGAGATCATGCCACTGCACTCCAGCCTGGGTGACAAAGTAAGACTCTGTCTCCAAAAAAGAAAAGAAAAGAAAAAACACAACAAATAAAGAAATGAAATAGAAAGGAACAGAATAAAAGTTGAGATCCGAGGCCCTTGAAAGATTCCTATGAAGATTCCTGGTAAGAAATACCCTGCCTACCCTTGCACTCCCAGCTTTAAGGCAGCCTGATGAGCCAGTCTAGCTTTGAAATCTGTGATGATTAGAACTTGGATGTCCTGCTGAGTTCCTTTAGGGGACGTTTCCAGGAATTAGGGTGAGGGCAGTGCTGGTCCTCTAGCTCCCTGTACTCATTGTAATTATCCTTCCTTCTGTGCTACACTTAGGCATTGAGTTTCAAGGGAAAGTTTTATGAACAGAAAGCCATCTATGGCTCAAAAATAGTTTGAAAACTACTGATTTCATAAAATTGTTTTCTATTTTTAGAAAGACTTAGAGATTTGCCTATGTTTCTTTGCTACTTAATAGCAGAGCTAGCTCTGGAATGGAGATGCCAAACTTGACTATCAACAGGAAGAGATAACCTCTATAGGGAAAGTAGGCAGGGAAAACACTGTGGCAAACAAGATGTCCCTTCTTCTCCGGGGTCCTGACCACCACCATGCAGGTGTGTATGTCCAGAGATACCAGGTCATTCCTTTTACTTTCAAAAGGAGCTTGGATCTGGATTGTCATATAAAGTATCCTGATTTTTATTTTAATTTTTTATTTTAATTTTTTGAGATAGAGTCTCAGACTGTTGCACAGGCTGGAGTGCAGTGGCATGATCTCAGCTCACTGCAACCTCCACCTCCCAGGTTCAAATAATTCTCCTGCCTCAGCCTCCCAAGTAACTAGGATTACAGGTGCCCCCCAGCACCCATGGCTAATGTTTTTGTATTTTCAGTAGAGACAGGGTTTCACTATGTTGGCCAGGCTGGTCTCTAACTCCTGACCTCCTGAACCACCCGCCTCAGCCTCCCAAAGTGCTGGGATTACAGGCATGAGCCACCACACCCGGCCAAAATCTCCTGGTTTTTAAAAGCTTTTAATCATTTCCTTTTTTGTTCACACATTTTCCTGATAAAACAGAAGCCATCCATCTGTGGGCTGGAACTGGTCACAGGCCCTTGGTTTGTGATCCCTGGCCTGAGCGGGACTATCAAGCCCATGCTTTGTTCTTTACATGGCCATCTGCTTCACTCAGGCTGTGAGCTCACAAACCACAGGAGCTGTCTTGTATCCTCAGAACTATCTGGTCAAATGACAGAGCTTCTGGACACAAGAAATCCCTCCCTGCAGGCTCTTTATTCGGACATGCTTGAAGTCATGTGTTTCTTCCATCCACCCTCAGAAAAATCCTCCATGCTTTACCAGGCAGCCTGCTCTGGGTTGAGATGGCAACATTCTTACATACAGAGACTGGAAATTATGTTTTAATAGCAAATCAGGTCAGTGTAAAAGACACATGCTTGAGAGTGAGACAACCACACACTAGCTACACAACATTGGGCAAAGTCCTTAAAAATCTTGAGGCCCCATTTTCAACTATAAAATGAGAAGGGCAGTACCTAAAGGATTGAATTGTCGTAAAAATTAAATCATACAATGTGTTGAGCAAAGTGGCTGGCCACTTAGTTATTTTTCTTATCAATATCATTATTATCATCACTATAAATATTATTAATACTTAGGGCAGAGTTGGAGAACCGTTACTAGCTAGCCCAGCAAAGGTGGGCAAGTCATAGAATCTCTCTGAGTTTGTTCCCTTTTCCAAAAATACAATAAAATACCTAGATCACAAAGCTCTTGTTCATTCTTGTCCGTAATGACATATCAAGGGGGCTAGCAAAATTTGTGGCCTACTATAGCTCTCCATAAATAATTTTTATGAATAGATCATTGCTATAGATATATCTTTATCAAGCCCACTCAGTGGTGTGAATGATGTGCTCGTGGTTACTCTTCTGCAAAGTATGAAGCTGTGCAAGCTTTTTCTGAGGAAGTTAGGATAATGTCCCCGTACTCATTTTCCAATAAGCGATGCGCTGGCACTGTGCCTGGACATCCAACCTGCAGTGGATGTCAGCAGATGATCACTTTGGAGCACCTGTCTCTTTAATTTTGAAATGGAGCCAGTGTGTTTTTCTCTACCAAGATTCTGGTACTAGTAGGGAGGCCTTTAGAGACTCCTTAATCTCTTAAAGATACTAAACTGAATCCTTGCATAGATATTCAACTGAAATCTGAGGTTGGGATAAAGTCCATTTAAACTTTTAAAACTCTCTCTGTGGGACTGGACAAAGCTCTTAAACATTTTATGGACCCCTAGGCAGCTACTTAAAGCAACCATGGCTCCTTGAGAGCCAGGCACAGCAGTGAGTTGTGAAAACACAGCTTGATAGATTCCATCCATAGATTCTGCCACAGGCTCATGTCATCTCCTGTGTTGTTTCTTTACATTTCTATTTGACTTTTCATGAGACTACATCTGGCCTCTCCAATTAAAGTGAGGGCCCCAGAAGTAAGAGCATGACTTCAATGTTGCAAAAATTATTGACTCATATGAGAAGGTAAAATTTTTCAAATAAGTATGCTATCCATCTTCCACCTTGATTTTTGCTACCATTCATAAATTGAACATGTTTATTATTATTAATCATTATTATTATTGTTTTTTCTTCTACTTATGGATGAGGAAACTCAAGCTCAGAAAAATTAAGTGACTTTCCAGAAAACACTATTTAAGAAAGTGGCAGGGCTAAGTTTTGACACAAACCAGCTTATATCGAAGCCAGTGCTTAAGCTACTGGATAAGACAACACCACATGAGATGTGTCTTAGTCAATTTTATATTGTTATAAATTAATACCACAGACTGGGTAACTTACAATGAACATAAATTTATTTGGCTGATGGTTCTGGAGATGGGAAGTCCAAGAGTATGGTGCCAACATCTGGCAAGGGCCTTCATGCTGTGTCATCCCATGGCAGAAGGTGGAAGGGCAAGTGAGTGCACAAGACAGAGAGAGGATAGAGGCTAAAGATGTCCTTTTGTGAGATGCCCACTCCTGTGATAACCCACTGCCCTGATAATGGCATTAATCTATTCATAAGGGCTGAGCCCTCATGACCTAACCATCTTTTAAATGCCCCACCTCTCCACACTGTTGCATTGGGCATTAAGTTTCCATCACATGGACTTTGGGGAACATATTTCAATCATAGCAATGTTTCAGGAAGATTTTTTGTGTAATACTGAGGTAGCTTGGATGTAGTTTATTTGTTATCTGATAACTGCAATGGAGCCTTTGTTGGGACTCACACCTGCAGCATCATGTGTTAAAGTGGTTTAATCTCCAGGACTAGCCGAAGGGGAACTGGTCCTCTGGCTTTCATAGCCTCCCCTTTGCTAGATTTCTTTTTATAATTGCAAACATCACTAGCATTTTGATATTCACAGACTCATCCATAGAAGATATGAGTCTCAGGTAAATGCAATTGTAGATCTGTCTCCAATCTTATATTCTTATGTAAAATCACAGAAAGTAATTATTAATAAGGCTAGACAATTACAAAGGTAGAAAAATCCCACATGTATTTTAAAAGGAAATAGATGGTGTGGACCAAGGCTAGACTTCTTATGTTGATGGAGCCACTCAGTTGAGTGCCTATATGAGCTACTAGTGTGTGTGTGTGTGTATGTGTGTGTGTGTGTGTGTGTGTGTGTGTGTCTGTTTTGCCATAGTTGAAGGAGTTTCTTCCATCTGACCCCTATTGCCTGTCTCTCATGATTCCTCAACAGCCTTAGTTGTAACAGATTAGGAGGCCTCACGTTTATCCATTAAATTATCAATTCTGTGAATACCTAACTGTGGGTAAGGCATTTGCCAGAAACTAGAAATCTAGAAATATAAAGATAAATGAGTTGGGAAGTCTCTGTCCACACAAAGTTTTGAACATTTGATTGAAAGTCATAATTAGCTTGATTATGGTAATCATTTCACAGTGTATATGTATATCAAATTATCATGTTGTATACCTTAAATATATATATATATATATATATATATATATATATATATATATATTTGTCAACTACAATGAAGCTGGAGAAAAGTTTCTGGTCAATTAGAATTGTTATAAGTTTGTACACTATTGACCAATTACAAGCAGGGTAATAAAATATTATAGACGGGGAGACTTAAGCACAGGGAAAAGAAGAGCTATCCCATGGCCACATAGTTTTTTTTGTTTCAATTATTAGTCTTTTAAGTTTTTTGAGTTATTATTCTTTAAGTTCTGTGGTACATGTGCAGAATGTGCAGGTTTGTTACATAGGTATACATGTACCATTGTGGTTTGCTGCACCCATCAACCCGTCATTTATGAATGTGAATTCAAGTCACCCCCGAAACCTAATGGCATTTTCATAACACCATGCTGTCTCTTAGCTATTCAATAAAGATATTTTGGAAGAATGCATGGGCTTAGCAGCTGAGAAGTGTGGAGGCAGGGGCAAGAGAAAACATGAGGGAAGTGAAGTCATCTAGGCTTTTGAAGCTGAGCTTCACTGGCGCTGAAACCCAATGCATCAGGAAGCTACCGGACATATGTCAAGAATGTGATGTGGTTTTAAAGGCAGAGGGTGGATCCCCTCTTCTGCACACAACTGCACCTTTGAACAGTATCTTTTCCATATATTTCCCCAATTAGCTTTTCAGAAGTGAGAATGTGCATTAATGAAACTGCAAGTTTATAGTTCCCACTAGCAAAAGGAAATTTGAAGAGCTGGATAATAAACCCTTTGAGAGCTACTAAAATGCAAACATGAAGAGAATGGGAGAGATTGACAGAGGTTAGGAGAGATAATCTTTCTAATTTCCTCTGTACCGGGCACTCAAACATTTCCTGAATGAATCATTTGGCTCTAGGAGATTTGGAAGGATGTCTACATCCCAGAGCTGCGCCAGTTCCATGACCACCTCTTTTCATCTTGCAAGGAAAAAATGCTGTAGCACCTCATTGAGAGTGCAATGTTGCTATTAAAGGAGGAACTGACAAGCCATTGAGTGAAGAACACTGAAGAGTTGGCTCAACTCCCACAGAGTTCAAGCAAGCATTCAAAAGGAGGTGCTGAATAGATTACTCAACATCTATATCCTTAGACTAGAAGCAGCCCAGAGATTGTGGGGGATGATGTTGTACCACTGTGTTTTATACTTGAATTAATTAATGTCTTAATCTTTCCCTGACACTAGACAATAGCATCCAGAACTCTAAGGGACCTTACAGATCAACTGTTAATGCTCTTTGTTTTATACACAGAAAAACAGAGGCAGTATGTAGCGAAGGCACGAGCTTACTTTTGGATATTCACCAAGTTCTTGGCAGAGTTAGAACTGGAATAAAGATTTCCTCACTTATGTTGTGATAAACTGTATTTTTATCAATATTCTTTTATATTTTCTCTGCTTTCCATAAGACTTACCACAGTGTACAATACATAGCAAACTCTACTAAAATAGTTCAAATGATAGAAACATTAATGTCCAAATATTTTTTGTTTGAAAGAAAATTACAGAGATTATCTAATGCAACTCCTTTAATTTTCACGATTGTGTAAAGGTCTGGAAAATAGAAATAACTTGTAGAGAGCCATACAGTCAATTAATAGAAGAGTTCTGCCTTACAACTAGAATGTAGCATCCTGATCTTAAAGCAAGTGTTAGCTGATGGATAATGTTTTCTTTCATCATAACACATATGCTGGCATATGATGTGTTTATTTTAGCATAGTTGTTTAACAGAGAAAATGAGACATATCAAATCAAAAGACTTTCATTTGCCTCTTCAATGATAATATCCTTTTATAGAAGTCTCTGAATATGTCAGACAATAGTTTCTGCTAGTAAATCAGGTTCTTCATGCAGAATCTAGCGGCATTCCAAAGTCAGTCACATGGTATAGTAGAAATATTATAGAAGAAGAAATAAGGTATGAGGTGATAGTGTATTAAATGTTGGATGCCCAGTTTGGAATATACAAATGGAGATACACAGAAAGAAAAAAAATGTGGGCTGAAAAACATATTCTGCAGTAATCAACATATAAATATTATTATGAATCTTCATCTTAGTATATAAAGAATGAGATGAATCAGATGACATGAACCAAATTCTAGTCTTAAAGAAGAAAGCAAAAATATTTTACTAAAATAAAAAGAAATTGTAATAGTCGTCGTGTAAAGGTTGGAGAAAATTTGAGAAAATTGATTGGGGGAAATGGGAGAAGAAGCTGAACAGAAATACACAAAGGAATCCCCATGATGAAATGCTTAGTTGATTTCATTAGAGACTGTAAGATTGTGTAATGCTGATCCTCATGGCTGGGCACCTTTTGTGGGACTGCATGGTACCTAGGTGGACAAGTGGAAATGAAGCCTAAGGACATTAAGGATCCCCTGGAGATCTGAGACTAGTGGCCAGTTGTCTTCCATCTTTGCTCAGAGTTCCAAGTGCAATGTTTGCTGAGGAATTATATGATTCTGTGGAAAAAGTAGCCTGAGAGCCCACTGGAAGTGGCCAGAAGTGATCATGAACCTGGCAGGAGAGTTAAGAGAGGATATTCAGTGGCTATTGATGTGGTTCCCTTCCATGTTTTTTTTGTTGTTTTTGTTTTTGTTTTTGAGACGGAGATCCAGGCTGGAGTGCAGTGGTGTGATCTTGGCTCACTGCAACTTCCACCTCTTGGGTTCAAGCAATTCTCCTGCCTCAGTCTCCTGAGTATCTGGGATTACAGTCATGTACCACCACGCCTGGCTAATTTTTTGTATTTTTAGTAGAGACAGGGTTTCACCATGTTCGCCAGGCTAGTCTTGAACCCCTGACCTCAAGTGATCGGCTCGCCTTGGCCTCCCAAAGTGCTGGGATTACAGGTGTGAGCCACTATGCTTGGCCCTTTCCATGGTATTTTCAGGGGGCTTGTGGTGGCCTGGAGACCCAAGTGCTCATCTGATGGCCCTACACATCTGGATTACATCAATTAGAGAGAATGATAATGTTTAGTGTTGGTCTTCACCTAAAGTCTAAGCTTCAGGTGAACAGAGGTAGCTCCTTTCTTATTCCTTGTGTTTTAGATATAGTAGATGCTCGAAAAATTGCCTGTAGTTAGTTGAATAAATAAGAATACAAATAAGTGTAATGATAAATTACCTTTATTGAACTTTTTCTATGCATCCAGGAGTCTTCTAAGTATTTACACTCATTAATCCAATTAATATTCACATGATCCTGAATGAACACATGTTAATCATAAGCATTTATATGAGTTTACTTTATTAGAGGAAATTTTACTTTGAAATAAAGATGCTGGTTTGTTGTGAGAAAAACTTTATGCACACGCTTGTGTGTGATTCACATATGTATTCATTACCATGTTTTGGCTTTTTTGTATATTTACAAATCTAGAAAGGAAGAAATATACTTACTAAATAGCTGAGAGGTAGTTGATGCAATTTTCTATTTTTGTCTAAATATTAGAATTGGAACTTGATTTGTTTTCACAATGTGAAAAATCATTTGTGTAATACATTGTGACTCTTGTGACTGAAACTCTGTTTTATTCTTCATAGTAAATAGGTATGACAAAGGAACCTTGGGGAGTTTTGAGGAGTCTTTCCTCTTGGGATGACACTAGTACTGGGTGGAAGAGCCAAGATCCATAACTAGGCTGAGGAAGTGGCTGTTCTTTGTCATGTCTATGCAAGGGCACAGCTTGGCCATTACCAGCACACAACTTCTGTGTGAGAGCACATGTATCCTTTATTTATGTTGAATGTATTTTTGCCCTATTTGATGAAACAATTGACTTATTAATCCTCACCTCTCTGTACCAACCACAAAGAGGATACTATAAAAACAGATAAACATGTTTTATTAATTATGAACTGTGTTTGTTATTCAACTCTGCTATCTAGGTACTGACTTAAGGGTGCTAGATTGGGGCAGAATGTTGTAAAGGAGGCACATGATACTGATTTTAAGGTGCATTTGTTATCTGGAGTTTGGTCTTTCCTTTTTTGCAAATGTGCTTTCCCCTCTAAACGTCTCCATCCTTGAGACGTGCTTGAAATGAAAGCCAGTTCTTGCTATACTTGCAAAATTGCAGCACAGGCAGACAGAGCCCCTGGGAGAGGCCATCTCATCCATCAGGCCCACCGGCTTTTGAAAGGAGAGGCCTGTGAGTAGTCAGGATGATGAATCCCAATGGCTGGCAGCAGCCAGTTTATGTACACTGGTGGATGCCAGTACATACTGTGGTAACGCTTGGCATACACAGCAATGCCAGGATCCTTTGAGAGATCAGCTCGGCTTGATATTGAAGTAATTCACACACAGATAGGGTATAGACTCTGCTCTGTTTCCCTAGGCAGATCATAACACCCAAATGCAGAAAAACAAAAGTGGGGAAGACATGTGGGAGGCCAGGTATTTAAATAAGCAAAGTACTGAGTTTCTCTGCTATTAAGTTATTGCTATAGCAGAGATACTCACCATTAGAAAGATCTTTTTGCTAACCTCCTCCATCTCCTCTGCTTGTGATCCAAGTCAACCCACTGATTCAATTGGATAAATTTACGGAGCACCTGGTATGCAGCAGGCACTGGGCTTACTGCTGGGGCTAAACCGTGAGCAAGACAAACACAGTCTTTCTTATCAGGCTTGAAATATACAAAGAAAAATTTACAATGCAGTGTGATGATTATTATGAGATCCCTGAACTGGACAGCCAAAGAAACATAGCTGAGTAAATATAACCTGCTTGCCTCTAGCAACATGGCTGTCTGGTCACTGAATTTCACTCTTGGCCTGTATTAATTTCCTAAAGCTGTTGTAATAATGACCCCAAACTGGATGACTAAACTCAACAAAAATACTATCTCATTTTTGGAGGCTAAAGGTCTGAAATCAAGATGTTGGCAGGGCTATGTTTTCTCTGGAGGTTTTAGGGAAAACCTTTCCCTGCCTATTCCAGCTTCTGCTGGCTCTGGGCATTCACTGGCTTGTGGCAGTGTAACTCTAATTCCTGGCAGTGTCTTCACACGACCTCTCTCTGTGTTCAATTATTTGTGTGTACTGTCTGCTTTTCTTATAAGGACAATAGTCACTGGATTTAAGGCCCACCCTAATGCAGTATGACCTCATCTTAACTTAATTACACCTACAAACACCCTATTTCCAAATGCTGTCCCATTCTGAGGTTCCCAGGATTTAAATTTGAACATTTATTTTTAGGGAACACAATTCAACCCATTACGCAGCCTAAGATTTTTGACATTTTTCAGTTACCTTTTTCCAGCCCTGGCTATCCCTTTGGGCAACTGACCTGCTTGATGCTCCACCCTTTTGAAATGTTTGGAACTTGGCTTTCAATTACCTATGTCTGTTGGTGCTTTGAGTTGCTCTGTGCGAATGACTTCTTTCATTCTCAAAGGTGATTAGTGGCTCATCTGATGCGAGGGCTGGAGGCAGGTCCACCTCAGACCGTGATGGGGGACCAGATGCTTGCAGAGGATTGTTGCAGGAAGAGGATAAGGGAAACTGACAGGCTCATGTGGCCTTAAGAAGCAAAATACAGTGAGAAGCTGTCCTCTGAGGAGGGGGACCTTTTGGAAGGACTCTAACTCTACCCCCTTTGAAGGTGCCCCCATTTTACCTAAAAACCCGTAATACACAATGTGTTATAAACTCCTGATTATTTCAAAATACCCAATATTTTTTAGGAGTTGACTCTTTCCATTTGGTGGAGATGGCAAGCCACTAACTCTAGCAAGATCTCCAAATGTTACTATGGTAATGCACGGAAGAAAACAACATGTTTGCCTGATAAACCAGGCTGAAGCCAGTCAGAACGTTGCTTTTTAAAAATTAATTTCTACAAACCCTCAAATTTACAAAGCTTAGGGATGTCCAAAGTCTCCTCCAAGATTTTAGCAAATGTCCAAGAACTAACAATCATATTTTCATATCCTAACTCTGAATTGGTGCCATGTAAACCTAAAATCAGAACTAAGCCCCTGTGCCACTTTTAAAAGAAACCTAGCATCAGATTACAATTCACTGTAAGGGGTTATGGCACTGAGCACTGAGCACAAAGAATTCCTCTTCCTTTCTCTGTCTTCCCCTCGCTCTCTTTCTCTCTCCTTCTCACCCTCATCCTCTTTCCTTTTGAGCTCGTTGCCTTCTGTAAATCAGGTGGGTTCTCTGTCTCTGAAGCTACAACATGAATCCTGTTTACATGCCTTAAAAATCACTTACTCCAAGGAGGCTTTTTTCCATATGTTTTCACAATATCAACTTGTCTTTCCATAAGACGAACATCCTACCAGATACTAAAAGAGTAAACGCTTTCTCCCTCTCATTATCCTAAGATGGGAAGCCAGAATGATTTTAAGGGCTTAATTTGTAGGCTCTAATAATAATGCTTTACCACCTATTACTATCTTTCCTCTAACAAGTCGTTGCTCCCTTTTTACAAGGAATAGGACTTTTAAAGTCCTCTTGGACATTTACTGGTATTTTAGCAAACATGATTTTATCAGTCCCCCTTTAAACAGTCTGAAATATTAATACAAAGTAAAGAGGCATTAGATTTCAGTTATTTATTTATTTACTTACTTATGTTTTAGCTGAGCTTAGAAAACACATCTCTCAGAGTTACATTAACAGCAATTAATAGTCTTCATGGTTCTGCTGTATTCCAGGCTTTATTTCAGTACTAGAACATATGTCAGTAACCTCTATTTAGGAATGCCAAATCTCTTATAATAAGGGGGTTCTGTTACTAGAAGAAGGGTTAATATATTTGCTCACCGTGAGGTAGGACAGTGCAGGGCAGTCGTTCTTAATTCTGACTGCACATTCAAATCATTTGAGGGCAAGGGAGCTTTTAAGACATATTGATCTCCTTGGCCCATCCACAGAGATTCTAACTTCATCCGTCTGGGGTAAGACCCAGAATTTGAGCTTATTTTAAAACTCTCCAAGTGATTCTCATGTGCAATGAAGAAAGCCTGGTATAGCACAGTGTGTCTCACACTTGACCCTGTGTGTTATTCTGGCTCAGTAGGTAGGCCTAGGGCAACCCTGACATGCTGTGTTCCTATTCAGCTCCTATACGGTGTTCATTATTGGAGTTTTGAGGACCACACTTGGAGTAACAAGAGCAGAATAAAATTGGCATTATCTTGAATATTGGACAAACCTAAGTCTGAGAATTGACTTGTCATTTGGTTTTGTTCATGTTACTATAAAACATTGAACTTTAATCCTGTCTTCTGTAAAGTGGAAATAAAACACGTTGCATTTCAGAGTTAATATATAGAAACAAAAGTGTTATAAGAGGCAACTGGCAAAGGGCCTGGCACTCAGTGGCTAAATAGAAATGACTTCCATTTCATTCTGTTCCTTTCCACCTTCCCGAGCACCTCCAACCTTCAAAAAGGCAAAGTTGTTATCTAAAAAGTGGTTGTTATGGAAACGTTGTCCTTTAAAAAAAAAAAAAGAATGGAGGGTATTAGTAATCAACATAGCTTAGTATGGACCGGTGTGTTGGCTCATGCCGGTAATCCCAGCACTTTGGGAGGCTGAGACAGGAGGACTGCTTGAGACCAGGAGTTCGAGACCAGCCTGGACAATACAGCAAGACTGCATCTCTACTTTAAAAAAAAAAAAAAAATGTAGCTTAGTGGCTACTAACCCAGGAATCTGGGAAACAAAACCAAACCTGAGGTCACAGTTTTAAATGGAAATCTTTACATTTTTGAAATATAAATGTAAAGCCAAGCCAGGCTCCTTGCCTTTGATTATATTGGTCCTCTCGTCTAGAATGCCCTCTTTCTGCTCCATTACAAATTAGAGCCTCTAAATCCCTAGTTCTAAATTAAAATCATCATTTAAAGGTAGGGAGAATCTGCCAGGCAAGTATTTTAAGGGGACAGAGTACATGGGTTATAACAGTGGATTCCGCCACTGGGACATGCCACAGCAATCTGGAAAAGATATTTGAGGCCAGAGTTTTAACACCAGGTGGAGTAGGAACCAAATGCTGTAGGCAATGGGAAGGCCTGAAGGGATTGTAACATAGAACAAGTATAGCATTTTTGAAATGTTAATGTGCTTGAGTTGGGGGTGAATCAGAAGAATGAAAATGGGAGACGAGCAGAGAAGTGATTGCTACTCATTTGGTCATATTTACTGACAGCTAATTGTGTGGGGGCCCCATGTCCGTTGGAGGAAATATCTGGTCAGTAGACATGTATTTTTCTTGCTCCAGTGACATTTTCATCTACTATGAACTTCTATGACTGAGACAGAGGTTAATCAATGATTAACTAAAATTAGGACAAGTCTCTAAACGAAAAACTTAGAGTGCAGTGAGAATAGAGAACAAGGGAATCTGACCTCTGGAAGCCAGGGAAGTCTACCTTTGGAAATGACTATCAAATGTTCTCAAGCTGAGCCCTTATATGTTACATGTGCTCTCGAAAGGTGGGGTGGAGGTGCAGGGTCAAGTACAAGGCGTATTATTTACATCCTGGCTGTGCCACTTACTAAGTTAGAGAGTAGACAAGCTATGTTTCCTCTCATATATATATATATATATATATATATATATATATATAAAGATAGTTACACACAATTTCTAAGATTGCTGTGTGAGGCTAAATGAGGCAATGCATTGTTGACAGCACAGTGCTTGGCACATAATGAAACTTGAAAGTGGTAGATTCCAGCCCTTGTTTTTCAGTCCCACTTACTGAGCACCTAGGTTTCTGTTGCAGAAACAGTAACTGCAGATTTATTTATTTATCTGGTGCCCCACCTTCCAGTCCCTTTTGAAGGAGCATGTGGTTGGTTCAGGTTGTAAGAAGACCGATGTGTCACTGTTGGATGGATTCACCCCTCCTTTCCCCTCTGTGTTGACCATGTGGCCATGTGTTGAGATATTAGGGAATTCACCTGGGTCCTTGTATTTACTATGTGGGGCACAGCCTCAAACCCCTCCACAAACCTCATTTGACATGTAGCTTGAACATGAGTAAATCTTGTTTAAACAAGCCATTTTAAAGGGGTAGATTTCTTATCTCTGAAGAACCTAGCCTGTCTTTGCTAAAAGAGTTCCCAACACCAAGAACTTTTCACATTTTCACTTTATAAAAATTACAAAGTAAAAATTATAGAATATACTTTAGTATAATACTTCAAGTAGTATAAGTTAAGAATCTATTGCATTTATGCAAAGTAAGATAAATGACTGAGGAAAACGAAATTTTAAGCCCATGTGAAAGGCGGTAACAGTAAGGCTTAAAATAACCCTTTATTTATTCTTGCTGTTTGTGCAATAACTTTAGACCAAACACAGGAAACACTGGAAGGAAGGTGGGCAGCATTTTGTGCTTTTAGAACAAACTGATTGCATCTCATGATGGTTTTGGTCTTTGCTAAAGGTCTGGACTTTAATGTAATTTGTAGCCTCACTTGACAACTTCCCACCCCCTCCCCACTGACATGTAATCACAGACTCAGGTTTGTTCAGTTCCTTCTTTGGAAGTGGATCTGTTGTTCTTCTGACAACTGAATTACGTCTTGAAGTGCTCTTGCCCTTGTGTTCAGCCATATCTCTAAGGAAAGCTTTCTGTTGCTCTTCTCTTTGGCTTCTTGATTTGCCATGGATATAGTTCAGGACTGCAGGGGTGGTACGGGCTGTAGGATTGTGGCCATGGTGCTCAACAGGTGAAAGAGAGAGTGACCACTCCTTGGGAAACATCATGTAATAGACCTACGTCATTTCCCCCTCCCTCCTTCCACCCCTCCCATTGGTTGTTTGTGGTGAATACAGACATATTCTTTTCAGGTACGAGAATTCTTCTTTCTTTCATTGATGTAAAAATCTTCAAACTGGATTTCTGTCAAGCTCCTCCCTTCTACATCTCCTGAGCATTATGAAACCAGCTTCAACATCAACTCGTGCTCAGAGAATAGTGTTTTGATGAGCTTCTGATTGTGTGTTATTCATATATTTCCCTTTCTATATAAATACTAAGCATTTTCTAAGTATCTTCTTCAGCCAAAAGATATCTTCTCCAGCATCAAAAAAAAAAAAAAAAAGAAAAAAAATATTCATCACCTCTTAACTTGAATATAAGTAACTTAACTTTTGATATTGGCACACTGCAGTTTTTTTCTTTGAAATTATATTTAGCGGCTAGGTTGTAAAAGAAAAGAGGCTGAGTGATAGAGGACTGGCTAGATGCTAATTTTAGCTTGGCCACCAAGTAAGATATCATCATCTATTTGTTCACTCATTCTTTTAACCTGAACACTGATGATGTCTCAGAGACAGATCTAAGTGTCAGGGATACTGCAGCAAACAGAAAACGTACCTGCTTCAGGAATCTTTCATCCCCTGGTGGAGACAAACTGTAAACCAGGGTTTCTCAACTTTAATAAGAATCCAAATCACCTGCAGGTGACTATTGAAACACATTTCCTACCTCTGGGGTGGAGTCCAAGAATCTGCATTTCAAAAAGGTTTTTAGGTGATGGCCATGCCCCATAAAACACCCTCAGAGAACAACTGATATAAACTGATATAAAATGGGAAAATACATAAAATAATGCCAGCTAGTGGTAAATGTTATTGTTAGGTTCAGGGTCAGGTACCAGCCCATGCTGAGGTCTGAAGCAAGTGGATGGACAACTGGCAAATAGCTGAAAGAACACTCAGGGGAGGGGGGGTGTAGGTAGGGGAAATTCACCATTATTCAGCAGCTCTCTCCTCAGCAGCTCTCTTACACTATCTGCTCTGTATCAACTGCTTGCCCTGGCTGCTCCCACACACATCTGCATGGCAGGCTGTCTCTTCAGGGTCAGCAGCTTAACTCTTTCTCTCTCTGGGCACAAGTGTATCTGTACACTGTCAGCAGGGCAATTATGCCTTTTACAGAAAATAAGGGCTTGTGGCCAAGGGTGGCCTTCCCGTGTTATGACTACATGACTGTAATAACAGGTGGACTTACACACCTGCACTCTAAACTCACTGAGTCACACAGGATGTTTATCTTGGCCTGTGCCCTCTTAGCCCCAGCACAACCATGTTCCTTACACTCCACACCCTAGGCCAAGGGAGACATAGGCCTTGGATACACAGGTTATACACATAAGCTTTGGGTACCTAGGCTTGATATACACACACAGGCTTTATACATAAGTTTTGGGCACATAGATATTATTTACAGGCCTGGCACACAGGCCTTACAGTTATGAAGCCAAATAGTTCAAGGAAAGGGAACAGAGGATGATGCAGTTCAGTGTATGCTGCTATTTTAGGATGAAGCTTCAGAAAAGGCCTATCTCCTGACTGAAGTTAGGGAACAAGGTTTTCGGGTCTGGGAAGACGATTGCAAGAAGAGCAGAAGCACATGAGGAAGCCTTGACATGGAGCCACCAAGCCTGGCTGCTCTCATCCTGGTGGTCTCTGTGCACTCAGGATGCCACACATGTGTACCACTGCATTTAACCTGTTGTATGGTTGGATTTGTTTTGTGTTTTAGAGGTCTATAGCCGGGATAGTGCCATTTTCATACTCAAATCCCAAAAACCTTCGTACCAAGAAGTAGCTCATTAAGTGACCCAGGCTCTATTTAAATCACTTCACACCAAATAAACTCATTTAATCCTCATAAAAGCCACAAAACATATGTACTGTTGTCATCCCCATTTTACAGGCCAGGGAACTGAGGCACAAAGAGTTTAAGTAATTTGCTGAGGATCATAAAGATAGGAAATGGCAGAACCTGGATTTGAACCCATCTCTCCTAAAGATTGGGTGGATGAATGGATAGACGGATGAATGAGATGTTGAAATTGAGCCAAGAATAGTTATCAACTGGCTTCTATATTTTAAGAGGGGATTTGTAACAAATTGGAACCAAGAGATGGATGTTTGTCCTGCAGAGGAGGAAGAATGTCATGGGTGGTCGAGTCCAGGTGAGAGGAAGCATGAGGGAGCAGGTCTAGAAGGAATGAGACAAGGTATGTGGCCAAGTGGCTTGCCTGGGCAGGTAACAAGCTCCCCCTGCATGCTGCATGAAAACAGGACATGCCTTTGGAAGCTGGAGGGCAAGAGAAAACAAATTCAGTAAACCCCTTCCTCTCGAAGGACCCTGACATGTTGTGTTTTAATCTAATTAATACATTCAGGAAGTTGGACCAAGAGGAATGTGATTATTTAATTGTTTTGTTCAAAGGGTACAAAGCAAGCTATTAGTCTGGGGTCATGACTCCAAGATTCATATCAGATTATTACCAAGGAGGGTTTTGGAACAAGAGTGGCTGATTGATTCTTTCCCGATGTTATCCTCATTAATTTACGAAGATTCATTGTGTCAGTGCTAATTTGCAGAGTCTGGAACAAAATGTAAAACAGACTAAGGCTGATAAGAATTGTTTTGTATCTGCAATTCTATCTTGTTCCTTCCCCTACGTTTTCCCTTCCAGAGATTTTCAGGTACATGAATTTCCAGTCTGATTATAATGAACTCTTTTTCCACATGACAAAAGTTGTCTCTAATGATTAAGCTACAAGCAGGAAGTATATACTTGGCATTTTATTTCCAGCCCAGCAAAAATGTGGCTCTTCTATTACTCTCCCTATGACCCAGGAAAAGTCATTTAACTTTTATTGACCAGATTCCCCTTCTGGAAAATCAGGATAATGCAAATCTGAACACCTTATACCCACCTCCCCATTAAAATGTTTAAATCACTCCCATGACCTGCAAGACAATATTCAAGCTTGATGTTTCCAAGCCCTTGATGATTGGCCTCAACTTCTCTAGTCTCAAATTCTGCCACCGTTCAGCAAGTATTTTCTGTTCTATTGTATCAAACAATGGCTGGTGTTTATTCTTTCTCTGGAAAGCCTTCCCTCACCTTTGGATATTTGCCAAATTTCTTTTCCACCTTTAACTTGTCATCACTTTCATGAATCTTTTCCATCTCCCACAGGCAAATTATTCAATGGCTTATAGATCCTTTCTTGGTTTCTTCATTAATGCTTGCCACATTTTATCATAATTATTTGTCTAAATACATATTTTACTGTAGGTGTGTATGTGTGTGTGTATGTGTGTGTGTGTGTGTATCCCGCACTTGACTGTGAGCTTCTGAGGGCAGGGCAGTAGATCACATCTTAATCAGGTCTGCATGCCAAATTGTTAACAACCTGGCCGGCAGCAACAGGAACTTATGTATTGATTGAGTAAATAAAGGAAAGAATGTCTGGCTTGCCTGACACCTAAGATTATAATGAGCAAATCATATGTTAAATGCTAAAGCTCTTCATAAACCAAAACAACACAATAGTGTGCTGATGTTAGGAAACATTTCTTTATTGAAGCACGCTAAAAACATTTTCTAACTCCATCTTCATCATGAAGCTTTAATACCTTCTTTCTCTCTATAAAATGCAATCATTCACTCATTCTGTCTTGATCACAGAGTATTAAATATTTCTCTTTTTTGTCAGAAGCAGGAGAAGCAGTCATTTATTCATTCAGTCATTTTTCATGTTGAACATGAACATCATCAACAACATCAACAATGCCTGCCAAGCAATGTGTGCGGCACTGATGATAGAATGAAAAGTTAGAGAAAGTGGCCGCAGGCCTCATGGATCTCGTAGAGGCACCATAGATGAGGCGTGAGTAATTCCTTCAGGGTTTGGACTAGTCAAACTCTTCCCAGTTTGGGCTGCCACCTCACTTCAGTGCCTGTCCTGTGCACTGACCGCAGGTGGGATCCTATCACCTGGGCCCTTTATTCATCATAATGCTTTGATCCTTGATTGGTTGAACCTTGCATTTGAACATGCTCCCTTTTTGTTTAGTAAGGATGGATCCATGTTACTGGAGATGCCCCAGGGTGCTCAGTAGCTAGTTTTTTGGGCTGGTCCACCAGATTCTTGTTGCCACGAGCTGTAAGGAAAAATCCAAATGAACCAGTTCTTGGAGGATTTGGCCTAGGCCCTGGACTTCAGTGTCTAGGACCATGGTTTGCCTTTCAGCCTTTTTTAACCTTTCAGTCTCCAAACAGCATCAAAACAGAATCAGAGTATTGACATACAATGTCTGAACTTTGATAAATAGGCGCAGTGAGAAAAGCAGCTGAACCTAATTTTTCTTCCCAGTCTGTTTCTTATCAGAAACAAATACTTTGCTTCTGTAATTATTAGTAATAGCTATGAATTTCTTCACTCAAAATTGTCCAGTCCAGCACCTCACTAGATTTAACTATTCTTGGTGGCCTCTGGCTGACACCAACTGGTTTCTGATGATCATTTTCTTGAAAAGTGACTTGTCCTTTCCTTGCCTGAGCCTGTCCCCCTGGCTGTCTTATAGCCTCTATCAGGAGGTTAGCTAAGAAGGTGGTGGAGAGGGACAAGGGGTCAAATCTGTTATTTTTTATAGAGGCAGAGTGAAAATAATTTCCTGTGAAAGCTGAGGACATTTCCCCATTTGGCTTCCTGCTCCGTGTCTTATATGCTGGGTAATATTTTTTGCTTTTGGAACTTCTATGGGCCAACTTCCCATGCCTGAGGGTGCTGAGAGAGAGATTTACAGACTTAGCTTACTACACAGCAGTGAGCCGAGGATGGTGATGAATGAACAGAAGAGAGATGCCCAAGCCATTCCTCAATGTTCTGAACATGAGTTCAAAGAAACTTCCAAGAAGTGTCCTGGAAAGCAGTCACCAGTAGAATTGAGGGTTAAGAAAGACCCTGTGGGGGAAATATATTCCACCTCCCTGTCCCTTTGATCTCAATGTTAATTCTTCCCAAATTGATCTATCATACGTTAGTCAATGTATACTTGTTGAGAGCCAGTTGTGTGTTTCACATTGCTCTAAATGCTGGATGAATCACACAATGGCCAAAAATACAATTCAAAGAGGCTGAAGTAGAAATATATTATGGTTCAATCAATCAAACTAGACTATTATTATTGCTTTCAAAAGCATGACATAACTTATCCATCTGACACACAGGAGTGATTGAATTTGATATCACAGGTTGGTCTGATTTTGTGGCACCTTATCAAGGCCTGAGAGAAGATACCAGTATGAGATCAAAATTGCATAGAGGTGATAAAGTGATAAGAGTAAAAGGTGCCAGATGCCATTACACACATCCATAATCATGCTTACTCTGGACATTTACACCACTCTAAGTGAAGAAATTACCTATAGCATTTCTTAACCTTTTGACAACAAATTATAAATTTTGTAAAATATAAAACCCTGGATAATTTTATTTGACTATACTTGTTTATTTTTTTAGTGATGAAAGAGAAAGATCAATTCATATTTTCATCTAAACCATGCCGTAATCTCCTTCAACAGGGAAACATCATCAGTGGTGTAGAGGAAGCAAGGAGGATTGCTATGAATGACATCACGAATTTCTGAATGTGATGTCCCTTCACCTCATGAGGTCAATTCTTTCTACTTAATATACTTCTGGCAGTATCAAACTAGTAATAAAATTTTATTCCATTTTTCATGTCACAACTATTTGGCCAGAAAACAAAAGATTTAGTCACAGAGCAGGCAAAGTCAAATTCATAAATAATGTTATTTAAAAGTCACACTACCCCTATTCTACTCAAATGGCAGATCTTTGCATTATTCGTATTTGAGTTGATCTTTTCTGAATTTTTAATTTTCCTCTGTGTTAGGGAGAAAATCTTTTCTTAAAAACCTGTCCTGCTTAAAAGGCAACATTCTGATTTCTTTGAGAATCCATACTGTGTGGTATTATGATGTTTTGAAAGACAGACTCAAAAAATATGTCAACTAACTTCCCTTACTTGCCCTCTTAATGATTACTAGGCATGCTGTATAAATAAATTTGTAGTTCTCATGCGAAAATACTAGAAGAAGAAGATAGGGAATTCAGATTTCATCTTTAAGATGATAATTCTAGGAAAAAGAAACAGTGAAAATTCCTCAAGTCCAAAACTATAATTACTGGCCTAAATTCTACTTTTAAATTCATAGACTCAGCAGCTTTTGTTGATTTTGGAGGGGGGAGGGGAGCAGAAATATTTAAACTACTAAAAACAGCTTGCATTCTCTTCATTCCCGGCTACCTCAAGTTAGTGAGAAAGACACAACAAGGATACCAAAAATGTGTGGAAAACTGAGGAAAGGCAGAGAGGTGAGAGACTGTTGAGACGAATGAATTGCTTAGTGATGAAGCTACATAAAGAATAGCTGAAAATCTGAAACCTGGTGTCTTAGAAGAGAGAGTCTGGAACTGAGTGACAAAAGAGGTGAATTTCTAGCTGAATGTATTCATTAGCTCTATGATATAGGCCTCGGTTTCTGTACGTATTTAACACATATGCATAAAGGGAAGACCTTCCATATCTGTTATGCCCACTTCACCAGATGAGTGACAAATAAAATCTTGAATGTGTCTTGTAAACTCTAACGTGTGGGATGGCATTAATATGGAGCATTTAAAAACAGTCTGGGCAGGTACAATGCCCCAGGCAAAATGACCAGCATAAGGCTTGGGAATAGTGAAAAGCCAGATAGAAAGCAGGGGTTTTTGAAGATAATAGAGCAAAAATAGAAAATGCTAAATCCTACAAATTAAAGTCAGCATTGTGAGGAAGGCCAGATGGGGACTGCACATACCTTGTTAAAGGAGGGAACCACCCCTCAGTCCCAGGCTATCACTACCATTTAAGAATCTCAGCCAGAATTTCCAGCTTTTTCAATGATCATGAAACGCTCTAAACACAGACATTCATGTGTTATAAACCAATTTTAAAATTTAACATTACAGGAGAGATGGGAATAGGAAATTACTAGTGGTTAAAAAAGGTAGAGAGAATGGGCATAAATTACCTGTTCTATAAAAAGGGGCAGACTGATCCTTGAGGGAAAAATGAAATATTCAGTTTAAACATATTATACTTGCATCTATTCACCCAGCAAGTATTATCAAGTAATTTTGCGTCCCATATATGTTGTGTCAAAAAGTGAATAATAACAAAATACGCCATCTTGAATTCCTTTTAAGACCTATTCCATACACGACTCCTAGTCAATACACATCTTCCTCTTGTCCATGCTTCCTATATTTCTGCCATATTAAACTTCTAAATATTCCTTCTACATAGCAGACTTTTCATAGTTCCTTACTTTCTCAAATTCTGTTTCTTCTGAATAAAGTTCTTTTCTGAATATTTCATAACAGACCTAAGAATTTTTATCTAAAATCTAACTGAAATGTAACTGTCTCTATCATCCATTTTATGCCTTCTGTATGGAGTTGTTTACTGTGTTCCATACTTCCATAGTTGTTTGCTCCATATTTCCTTAAAAGCATTTACCAAGTTGGATTAAAATATTAAATATATTTGCCAAATCTATGAGTTTCCTGAAGTGAGGACCTGGATTTTTAACTTGTTACACTAGTACAAAGAGTGGTTATTGAAACAACATGTGTTCTCCAGAAATATTTATTAGAAGCATAAATGAGAGAGTTTCTGTTTCCACCTAAAATATGAAACCTAGGAAGAGTATTGTTCAGCCTACTTTAATAAAAAGGAATCTGTCTCTTTCTGTTTTCTCTCAGTACTAAATTCTTGTGTTAGCCTTATTATCATATAAGCTTTTCCTATTCAATCATGAGATGGCCACAGACAACTTCAGGCTTATATATACATTGTACAGGACAAAGTACAAAATAATAGTTTTTCTCCAAACCAGTAAAACATGCCAGAGATCAGCAACATAAGATTAAAATACAAGGAACGGCAAATTCTTCTACTGACGAGTGAGCCACAAACACTTGTTCATTAGTGGCAAGGTATGAGATAAAAGACATGGAGACATGGAGCATCATATAAGTGGCTTAAGTAGAATTCAGCTAAAATTTTTACACAAAAATCAAAGTGTGTGTTAGTGTAAGTATACAAAAACTCCCTGGAAACCAAAAGTAAATACTATTTACTTATGTTAACAATATCTTAAACACAAAGTATATTTACTCAAAACTTGAAAGGTATATAATAAAGCCAAAAAATAAAATATCAAGAGACAAAACAATAGAATCAGATTCAGAAATGATCCAGATGTTGAAATCTTCCAACAGGTAATTTAAAATAGTAGTAATTAAAATGTTAAAATTTCTAGAGGAAAAGATAAACAACATGCATAAACAGATTGAAAACTTCAAGAGTCATGGAAACTATAATCTTTTTGTCAAATGAAAATCCTAAGAAACAAACAAATAAACAAAGCAGTAGAGATGAAAAAAACACATCTGATGGGCTCATCTGTAGATTCAGTATGGCCAGGAGGAAAAAAAACCAGCTAACCCAAAGATAAATCAATAGAAATAACCCACACTGAAGCATAAAGAAAAGAGAGAAAGAGAGAGAGAAGGAGAGAGAAGAGAGAGAGAAAGAGAGAGAGAGAGGAGAGAAAGAGAGAGAAAAGGAGAGAGAGGGAGAAACAAAACGGAAGAAAGAATCCAAGACCAGTGGGAAAATTTCAAAAGGTCTAAGACATAAGTTGGAATTCCAGAAGAAGAAGAGAAAATGAGGGTGATATATTTTCTAAAGCTAACAAAATACTTCAAATCACAGATCTAAGAGACTAAGATTATATCACACAAGATAATATCAAAAAAGAAAAAAGAACACTTCTAGACACTACATTAAAACTTTTGGAAACCAAATATAAAGGCAAAAACTTGATGGAAGCTAGAGAGAGAGAAAAAAAACACAATGAATACAAAGAAATAAATAGATGAATTACAGCAGACTTATCATTAAAGCTATGGAAACCCAGAAGACAATGGAGTGGCATCTTAAAAGTACTTCAGGGAAGAAAAAATATACATAATATGTCTATGTCACGTATATAGTATATATACTATATACATATAACACATAATTTAATATGTTATTTTATACACATTTACATAACATTTTCTACAAATATGTTTTAAAAGCCTTTACATAAAATAACTTTAAAACACTAAAGCTAAGAGACTAGTAACTTCCACTGAAAGAGATATTTTTAAAAATTTCTTTAGGCAAATGACATATGAGCTCAGACAAAAAAAATTTAATGTATATAAAGTTACAAATATTTTAAGAAATGTTAAAGTGATGGTAAATATGAAAGATATTTTATCTAATTTTTAATTATTTTAAAATAAAATTAATTAACTAAAGTGAAAATAGCAATGTATTGTGTGTAGCAATCCCTGCCCCTTTTCGTCACTGGTAAGAGAGGAGCTCCATCCTTTAAAATCTAGATGGAGGCAGCCATGGCTCCATAAGTTGTGCAGCAGCAGAAATGACACCATATGAATGCAGTCAAATGCCTGTATCTTATTAAGGAGCAACCACTGTGGCCCACATGGTACCTGGGCCTGTCAAAGCCACAGCCTGGGGGGTTCAGGAGCGTGGGACCAGCATGCAAGAAGCAGAGCCTGTGATGTGAGATGCTGATGCATGGTGGTCCCTCAGGCACAGGTGGCTTCTCTGGTAATCTCTGAATTGCCTTGGGCCAAGGGTGAGGGAGAAAGCCTTTTTCCACAGTCTTAGAGAAGAGCTCCTGGCTTCCATTTAGGTGACTGAATAATCTCATTTGAAGGTCTTTTGGCCACACACTTTGTGTTTTCTCCTGAACAGGCTTTCTTATTCCTTTCAATATTGGTAGGCTGAGGATTTTCCAAATATTTAAGTCTTGCTTCTCTTTTGAAGAACAATTTCAAATTTAAATCCTTCCTCTTTTCTCACACTTTACTAAGAACAGTACAGAGAAACCAGTCACCCTATCAACACTTTGTATAAATATTTTCTTAGGTAAATATTCAATTTTATAACTAGCAGATTCTGCCTACCATAAAACACCATGGCACCAGCATAATTCAGCACATTTATTTGCTACTTTATAAGAAGGGTGGTCTCTCCTTCGTTGTCCAATAACATGCTTCTAACTTCTATCTGAGATATATCCAAATGGTCTTTACCATCCATATTTCCACCAAAAGTTCTACTCAAGATGACTTGGATATTCTTTGTTTGTTTGTTTGTTTGTTTTTTTGAGACAGAGTCTCACTCTGTCACCTAGGCTGGAGTGTAAAGGTGTGATCTTGGCTCACTGCAACTGCCACCTCCCGGGTTCAAGCAATTCTTCTGCCTCAGCCTCCCTAGTAGCTGGGACTACAGGCATGTGCCAACATGCCTAGCAAATTTTGTTTGTTTGTTTGTTTGTTTTTTTGGTAGAGACAAGGTTTTACAATGTTGGCCAGGCTGGTCTTAAACTCCTGACCTCAAGTGATCCCCCTCCTTGGCCTTCCAAAGTGTTGGGATTATAGGTTTGAGCCACTGCATCCAGCCTGCTTAGATACTCTAAAGGAAGATTGAGGTTTTCTCTGCAGCTCTCCTTTATTTTTTTTCCCTCAAGGCTCACCAGGATTGCCTTTAAAGTCCTTTCATGCTAATGTAAGCTTTTTCTAGCATGCAACTCAAAACTCTTCTAGTCTGTACCCATCACCCTGTTCCCAAACCACTTCCACATTTTTAGATATTTGTTGCAGCAGCACACCACTTCCTGTACCAATTTTCTGTCTTAGATTGTTCAGGTTGCTGTAATAGAACACCATAGACTGAGTGGTTAATAAATAATAGAAATATTATTTCTCATAGTTCTGGAGGCTAGGAAGTCCAAGATCTAGGTGTAAGCAAATTTGGCATCTGACGAGGGCACACTTCATCATAGATGCTGTCTTCACACTGTAACTTCATTTGGTGGAAGGTGCCAGAGGTCTCTCTGGGATCTCTTTTATAAGAGTACTAATTCTATTCATGAAGACTCCATCATCATGAGCTAATCACCTCTCAAAGGGCTTTTAATATGATCACTTGGAATTTGATTTCAACTTATGAATTTGGGGGAGACATAGAAAGGCAATTCAGATGCAGCTTGGATTGAAAAAATTATGTGTAGAATACTGTGTCTGGCCAGTCCTGATACACATGTCCACTCCGGAAATGAAGAGAGTAACTGCCTTATTGCAAGTATATGAGACCGGGAATTAGAACTTCACAGAATTAACAGAAAGAAAGACAGAAAGAAGGAAGGAAGGTAGGAAAGAGAGAGAGAAAGAAAGAAAGTAGAAAGAAAAAGAGAGAAAGAGAAAGAAAAAGAAGAGAAGGGCAGATATGCACTAAGGTGGCGGTGCTTAAATTTTGGTAAGGTTTTTCTATAGCCCTATAACTGTAATGAATTTACATATTTGCATATTTTCTTCTTTTCCTTTTGTTCCTTGTTTTTTTCTTGTTTTGTGCCTTCACATAATTTGCTTGTTCTGAAATTTCCTTATATGTCTTTTAATATTGTTAACTTGTGCTTGTCCTTTTAGGGCCAGGATCAGGATTCTCTTCCTCCCAGAAACCTTAATTAGTCTTTCCAGGCTGGAATGAGTGCTCCCTGTCTTTGTTCCCATTATACCCAGGATACATCTTTATCAGAGTATTTATCATGGTGCTTAATAATTGTCTATTTACTCATCTGTCACACAACTAGGCTCTAAGGATTTTTGAGACATAATAGATATCACATGTTATGTATTGCCATTTGCCTTCTTTACCTTGCTTTTTTCCCTCATTATTATGTGTCTGTTTTCATACTGCTATAAAGATACCACAAAAGGCTGGATAATCTAGAAATAAAAGAGGTTTAATTGAGTCACAGTTCCAAATGGCCAAGGAGGCCTCGGGAAACTTACAATCATGGTGGAAGGTGAAAGGAAAGCAAGGCACATCCTACATGGCAGCAGGAGAGACAGAGAGAAAAGGGGCAACTGCCAAACACTTTTAAAACCACCAGCTCCCATGATAACTCCCTCAGTATCTTGAGAACAGCATGGGGGAAACTGTCCCCATGATCCCGTTACCTCCCACCAAGTCCCTCCCCTGACATGTGGGGATTACAATTTGAGATGAGATTTGCTTGAAGACACAGAACCAAACCATATCATTATGTATCATCCTCTATATGCTGATGTATGTCTCCTTCTCTACTTATCAGAGTTCTGTGAGTGCAGAGGTACTCTTTTTTATTTTTCATTTCTATTTTCATGAGAGCTTAAAACAGTGCTTGGGCACAAAACTCAATATTTTTGGGTGTTGGATAAATTGAATAAATATAGTGGACTAAACTGCTCAGAGTACAAGTTTTATCCTAGAGCAGAAACAATGTATGGAGAATAGACAAGTTTAGTTGGTAAATATTATCAGTGTGAGGTCAAGCAAATTCAAAAGATAAACATCACATTAACCCTGTAGAATAGCACAGGGAGAAGAAAGAGGAGCCAGAGAGGATAACGCAGAGAGGAAGAAAAAAAGACAATAAAGAGAAAGACGAAAAGAAGCAAGAGGAAGCAGAGTAGGAGAGGGAGGAAGATGGGGGAGGAGGAAGAGGAGAAAGCTGAGAAACAAGAACAAGGACAAATGATAATTACAATAGAAGCTCACACTTACTAAGTATTCTATATCTATTATTTCTTTTAGCCTCACACCTAAATACTAAGGGAGGTATTTTTATGTTTATTTTACTGTGAAGAAATGGAAACTTAGTGAGTTATACTGCGGATTAGTAATGATAGCCACATTCTAATCTAATATGTAATATTGTTCACCAATAGGAAGAAAAAAGAGAGACAAGGTATAGAAGTTAGGATATAGGTATCAGAAAATCTAAATTTCCAAAGACCATATCTGTTCTCATTGCTCCAAAGGTGAAGGTTCACATAATACCTTAAGGGGTATACATGTAAGAAAATCACAAGAGATAATTTTAAAACAATTTTAAAAAAATTTAAAAAAAGAAA
Source organism: Cacajao melanocephalus (assembly GCA_963573385.1). Taxonomy (NCBI): domain Eukaryota; kingdom Metazoa; phylum Chordata; class Mammalia; order Primates; family Pitheciidae; genus Cacajao; species Cacajao melanocephalus. The sequence goes on from CAUYLG010064512.1 coordinate 47,114, forward strand.
AAAGAAAAAAAGACATTTTAAAGAAACAGTATCCTATTCTTGGTCCTGAAATTTCCTTTTTTTTTTTTAGCTGGTGACTATTGTGATGAAAGTCATTTCAAAGAGATAGAGGGTTTCTTAGTCTGTTTGGGCTGCTGTAATAAAATACCATAAACTGAGTGGATTACGAATAAAAAAATGTTTGTTTCTCAGAGATCTGGATGCTAGGAAGTCCAAAATCCAGGCTCAGAAGATGTGATGTCTGATGAGGACCCACTTCATGATTTCGAGGTGACACCGTCTGTGTATCCTCGTGGTGGAAGAGAAATTCACTTGCTGAGGCCTCTATTTTAAGGACACAAAACCCAATCCCGAGGGCCTCACTCTGATGACCTAATCACCTCCCAAAGGCCCTACCTCCAAATACCATCACCTTGGGAATTAGGATTTCAACATATGAATTTTGATGAAACAAATATTCAGACCATATGAGAGACTAAGAAAGAGTGAGAGGAATAGCAATAAAATTGAATGCCCCTGTTTTCAAAGAGAGTATGTGTAGGAGAAAGTAGCTTCCAAAGAAAGAAGAATCAATCAAAGGTTAAGAAAAAGAAATGAGGTGAGCTTAAAGAGATATTTAATTTAGCCCTCAGGGTATAATAGTGGAATTTATGCAATGAGAGTTCATAGCTTCCTGTGACACACAGATAACAGCAAGAAGCAAAGGGATTGTTGATAGGGGAAGAGAAAGATGTAGCAATTCAGACCCTAGAACTGAGTCTAACCTGGCCATCCGTGCAAAGAAAAGGTTTAATTTTAGAAGAAGAGGATGCGAAGGACAAAGCTAAATTCACACTCTCATAGCATCTTTAAAACGAGTGTATGGGGTATAATTTGAACATTTGTAATGACTTAAATGTCAAGAACAGTATGTCTAGAACTTATATAGTAGGTCCTTAGCTGACAACAAAGGTTTCGATCTTAAAACTGAATTTGAGGAAATTAGGGGGAATACATCTAAAATATCACCTGAACTAAGGCCGTGTGCCTGCACACACAGGCATATGCACACATGGATACGACTGATATTCATTAAGGGCACATGATACAGATGTACCACATATTTACACATTGCAGCCATTCCAGTTGTCAGAAATACATTGTTTGTTTGTACCTATAACATTCTGTTTGATAAATGTTTTAAATGATAATCATTGTGCACATGTTTGCACTCACACCTTTACCTGCTTGTACAAATGGGTTCTGTTTTCCCAGAGAGAAAGAATAGAATGAGGAACATTCATAGATTTGGGAGTCAGCTAAACTGACTCTAGAATCTGACATTTACTAATCATATGAGCTTGGTGAAGCTTCTGCGAACACTCTTTATTCTCATACATAAAATGAGGATAATAATTTTACCAACTGCATTATATTTTATTGAAGCCAAAATTATCATTTATGCCAGAATAGAATAAAAAGCAATGCCCTATTTTTTCAGTGAGACAGTTCAAATAATGTTTTGGGGCAAATACATAAATTTCAGTGATATATTTTCAAAAGTCTAATGTCTATAAAATTTAATTTAATATTTTATTACACATAATATTAATATGACATATTATATGAAATAAAATACTAATTTGGAAATATTGGGTTTTTTCACTCCTCTTATTCTTTTAAAATTTACACAAACTCTTGACAAGAGTCTTTGACATCAGTACCTTCACAATCTTTAGGGACGGTTAAAGTCATTTAACAGTTTTCCAGAGCATATGACCTCCTCCTCTAAATTGTTTGAGATGTAGCATAACATTTTTGAATCTGCAAAGCATACTTTTATTGTGTATTTTATACCATGTTGAAGATAATCTAGTTATACAAAATTGAGAGAGTTGTTCATTTATACTGTAGATACATGTTTAAAATCTTTAAAATGTAGCTGTCTCTTTTTATTTCTTTGTGAATGATCTTTAAAAGGCTTATTTATGATATTATTCAAAACTTACAATTACAAAATGGAATACTACCTTCTCTTTTTGCTGATTTTGTTAGGTGGATTCTGCATAATAACCTTTCCTAATTGGTAGTATTGAATGCAACATAAAGTAATTGAGAGACAATCATATAATATGACTTCTATCTTTACTAGGGATATAGACACGTATTTGGGATGGAGTGTTTCTTCTCACATTAAGACATGTATAGCTGTGTTTTAAGAGACTGACACACAGTAAAATGTTAGTTGTCTTCTTGTCTGTTTTTGTTAACTATTTAGTGAACACTTCAGTGTCATTCCATAAATGGAAGAGTTCAATTTTTCTCAACCAATCCCTTTAGTTGAGTTTATAATATACTGTCATTGGCAGGTGTAGAAGAGTTCAAACATTCCAGGTATTGTTAAGTAGAAGAATCTTGCTTTGTAAGATCAATTTGCATTCAAGTTTCTGATGCTGTTAGTGTGAAGACTAGGGAGTTTCAGTAGGTAATGGTTTGCATTAAGCTTTTTTCCTACCTTGTATACTTCACATTAATAGAGGAAAATTGAGCAATACTTATATCTAGTGATTAGAATGAAATCATATGCATATGCGTAGTAAGCAGATATGTATAGTAAGTGACTGGAGTGAAGTCAATTCGGTCAAGAAGGGCACATTTCTATTATTTTCATTGATCTTTTCAACACAGTAGGTTGACAATGCACACCCAAAACTTTCTCCCTCTAAATGTCTTTCCAAATATATTTGTCTTTCCTCTCCTGCACAGCTTTTACTCTAACTTAACTGAGTTTCCAACTATTTTCCATAAAGCTTTGTTCTTGTCTACCTTCAGGTTTTTCTTAATGCAATTCCTTTACCTGTAATAAAAACACATATATCCTTGGAATGACTCTCCATACAACTCTGATTCCTCAGCAATTGCATAGCATTTCACAGGTTTAAATAAAATATTGGTTGGCTGCTTGTTCTTTTCATCCCTTATTCCTTCCTGTCTCCATTGTTAAGCACAATTATTAGCATAAAATAGGTTTTTAATACCCATTTTTAGACTGCATTCTAGCCTGGGTAATAGAACAAGAATCCTGTTCTCTCTCCCTCTTTCTCTTCCTCTTTCTTTTTTTTTTCTTTCTTTCTTTCCACTTTCTTCTTTTCTCTTTTTCTTTCTTTCTAAAAAATAATAAAATTCTTTTTATTTTTGTCAGACTGAGTTGATTTGAAGAGCTGATCTTTGAGCTCTGTGATTCTTTCCTCAGCTTGGTCTATTACGTTGTTAATATTTCTGATTGTATTATAAAATTCTTATATTCTCTATCCCCCCCAACTCAAGGGGTTCAGTTTGGGGCTTTAAAAATGTCTTTTTTCTTTTAGCTCTTGAATTGTTTCACTGGATTGCTTGGCTTCCTTCGATTGGATTTCACTTTCCCCTTGATCTTGATGAGCTTCTTTGCCATCCAGATCTGAATTCCATGTCTGTCATTTAAATCATTTCATGTTGGTTAGGAACAATTGCTGTGGAGCTCATGGGCTCATTTGGAGCTAAGGAGACACTCTGGATTTTTAATTTGCCAGAATTCTTGCACTGGTTCTTCCTCATATGAGAGTGTTTGTGTGCCTTTAATCAGGATGTAAATTGAGTATAGTCGGTTGGCTTCATTTCTGGAAGTTTTAGAGGGCTAATGCTCTACAGTCTTTTTTGTTGAATTTTTGCCCTTGCTTTCATAGAAAGGAGAATTAGGAAAGTGTGTGTGTGTGTGTGTGTGTGTGTGTGTGTGTGTGGTGTACTTTTGGCTGTGATTTAGTAGGTGGTGCATGAGAGTAATGGGTGGTAGAAAAGCTCTTATTCAGCCACACTGCTCCTTTGGGTATCCTCATGTTTGGAGCTGTGCTTTGCAGTACCAGTGGGAGAGAAGTTTTGACCCCCTTACCAGGCCTGCTCCTGGGTCTTGGGGCAGCCACCTCTGATCACTTACACTGTGTCCACAATTTTAAAAAATTGTTGTTAGATGTTTCTTTCCATGGGGCTCCCTTGGGCAGAGATCTAGTAGGGAAGTAGGTCCTACACTTACTGAGCCAGCCCTGTGGAAAGAGACACACTTAGATCCCACAGAAGCCAACAAACCTGTGTGACCCATCCCTCTCAGTTTTCTGAGGTAGACTCCTCCCCTGCTTGAGTTAGGCACAGATCCTGACTCAGCACTCTGTTTATATTAATTTTTAAAAAATGTAATAGTGATAATAAATTCACAAAATTTACCATCTTAGCCAAATCTAAGTATACAGTTTAGGAGTGTTAAGTACATTCATATTGTGTGACCAATCTCCAGAATTTTTCAAAACTGGGACTCTACACCTATCAGACAGTAACCCCTTATTCTCACTTCCACCCGTCTTCTGGAAACCACTGTGCTACCTGATGTTTCAATGAAGTCAACTACTCTAGATACCTCATATAAAGAGGATCATTCAGTATTTGTCTTTCTGTGATTGGCTTATTTCACTTAGCACAATGACCTTAAGATTCATCCATGTTGTAGCATGTGTCAGATGTTCTTTCCCTTGTAAAAATGAATTATTTTCCTGTGTGTGTTTCTGTGTACACATTTCTCCCTCGCTCGCTCCCTCGCTATATATATATATATATATATATATATATATATAATTTGATCATATATGTGAGGGTTTATTTCTAGGCTCTCTGTTATATCCCATTGGTCTATATATATTGGTCTATTCCATATACCTGTCTTTTGCCATTACTACACTGTTTTGATTATGGTGACTTTGTAGTAAGTTTTGAAATTAGAAGGTCTCAGATCTCCAACATTTTCAGGATTGTGTTGGCTGTTTGGGCTCTGAGACTTTATGTGAATTTCATGATCAATTTTTCTGTTTCTGCAAAAAAAAATGCCATTGGGATTTTTATAGGGATTGCAAGAATCATTAAACATGGGGATCATTTTCTGAAGTATTGACCTCTCAACAGTGTTAAGTCTTCTAATTCATAAGCATGTCATGTCTTCATTTGTCTCTTCTTTAATTTCTTTAAACCATGCTTTGTGATTTTTAATGTACAAGTCTTTCATCTCTTTGGTCAAATTTATTCCTACATATTCATCCATTTTTATGTTATTATAAATAGAATTGTTTTCTTGATTTGCTTTTTGGATTATTAATATAAAAACACAATTGATGTATGTGTATTTTGTATTCTGCAACTTTGCTGAATTCACTTATTCTAATGGATTTTTTGGGTAGAATTAGGGCTTTCTTACATGTAAGATCATGTTGTCTGTGAACAGAGATAAGTTTACTTCTTCCATTCAGATTCAGATGACTTATTTCTTTTTCTTGAATATTCGCTCTAGCTAGAACTTTCAGTACAGTATTAAATAGAAGTGGCCAAAACATAATTTTTATCTTGTTCTCAGAAAGCTTTCAGTGTTTCACCATCAAGTATGATATTATCTGTGGGCTTTTCTTATATGACCTTTATTATGAGACTGATTTTTTGTTTGTTTCTTGTGTATTTAATGTTTTTATTATGAAGCTCTGCTAATTCTTTGCTCTTTGGATTGTATTATGTCTACTGACCTAATGTTAGGTTTACTGATTCTTTCTTCTGCCAGTCAAAGCTACTGTTGAATTTCTTTAGTAAATTTTTCATATCAGTTACTGTACTTTTTATTGCCAGAATTTCCATTGGTTGGCCTAAAAGATGATTTCTACCTCTTTATTCTCTATTTAAAAAGACATTCTCTCATAGCTTCCTTTTCTCATTCAAGTAACATTAGTTCCTGGAAGCTATTTATAAAGATAATGTCAACACCTTTCTTAAATTTGATCTGAGCTCTCTCACTGACAGTCTTTTTGCCTCTTTTTTTCCCTGTGTTTGTATCACTGTTTCCTATTTCCTTGCATATTTTTCTTTTGTTGTTAAAAAGTGGACATTCTAGATAATGTGTCTCATAATTCCATCAATTAATTCTGTGCCCTATGGGCCTTGTTTTTGTTGTTGTTGCTTGTTTAGTTATTTGGCTAGACTATTTCAGTGAGTTGTTTATCCTCCCAAGTGTGAAGCCTTTGGTTTTGCTCTTCACATGGAGCAGCCTTGGGTGTGTGCAGTTATCCTGGCCCTGGTACTATCTGTTTCTCTCATTCGTTAGGCCTTTATTGTTACAGCCAGATTTTATGCCCCACTCCTTGCCAGGTGACCCCTCTATTCTTCTAGACAATTCCCTGGGGCACGAATTGTTCCACACTATGATCCAATTAAGCTTGAGAAGGGTAGCTTGTCTTTGAGGTTTATTCTGACCCCAGGAGGGATCTTAGATTTCTCTCACTCTCTGGTGAACTAGGTGGCCTATGGTTTGTTGTTGTTAATTAAGAAAACCTATTGTTTTTGAGAGCATTCTAAAGCTTGGACTTCTCTACCCTCTTTCAAAAAAAGTTAGTTCATTTGGGGAGAGTTTTAGAGCTCTGTTCTTATGAACTGCCTCTCCCCTTGGGTAAAATCTTTAAGTCACTCTTCTGCAAGCTGGATGGGGAAGTCTTTCTCTGTTTTGGAACCTGAATTGAGCTTGTTTGAGGGTGATTGCGGCCCTAGTTTTCTTTGACTGCTGCACATGGGATCTCTCCTATGAGTGGGTACCAGTTAGAGGAAGGGATCTCCCCACCTTTCAGATGCCCTCACATTTAGCCTCCTCCACTCAATTGGAGGGCATGAGAAATGCTAGGGACCTAAGCTGTGGATAAGAAATTGTATCCCTTGACTGCAGGCTGAGGGGAGAGGGAGCCCTGCAGTCTTAGCCACATCTACCCAGAGTAGAGCTTCTGTCGAGCCGAGTTGAGATTAGGGGAAATGGAAGGAGTTACCTTGCCTTTTTTTTTTGTTTGTTTGTTTGTTTTAAAACCAAGTCATAGTAGATTTTTTTTGAATAATATTTTTTTGTTTTACTGTATGCCCTTGGGACAATTTCCACAAACTATTGTGTTTCAAATAGCTTTCATTGGTCATTTTTATTTCACTAAACAGTCAGTTTATAAGCTTTCTCATGTGACTATCCCAGAAAATCCTTAACAATTTTCGATCACTTATTTTCTGGCACAATGATATTTTAGGCTCTCCTATCTTTCACTGCCCCAGTCTGGAGTGTAGCTAACTTCTCACAGCATCTTGCTTTCCATTGAGAGAACAGCATTTACAAATTAGATATGTATGCCAGCTGTGTTACTTGCTATTCTGTGGTGTCATTGCTTTCAGTCCCTTTCAAGTTGACAGAACTAGCAGGAAAATATGTATGTATATATATATATACTTTCTGATTCCTTTAATTTCAGTCCAGTGCTACAAGTTCCTTCCTCTTGTTCCTGTGTTCTTATTCCACAGTGAGAAATCTGAGTAATATCAATGTATTTTTTTATTCTATCTTATAATAAATATGTCAAAAATCAACACCAGTACAGTTACCGGTAATAAACCTAAAGTAAAATTTAAGATTCCTTTGCAGTTGACACTGTTCTTATATTATCCCTTGGAGGATAATATCAGCATACTTGGTTCAAGGTATATTTTAGTTAATTAAAAAAAAATGTAGATGTTATTAATCTGATACACAACTTGTTTAAAGTCAATTTCAGAATTCTATCCTTTCTGAGTTAATTTTAGATTTTGAAGATGTAAAATCTTAACCTGATTTAAAGTAAAAATTATACAGTCCCTGTTCCCACCCATTTTATGCAGGTAATACTTTTATTAGTTTCTGTTTGCTCCTCTATTTGTTTTTGCAAATTTAAAATTATTATAATATTAAATATAGGCCAGGCATGGTGGCTAATGCCTGTAATCCTAGCACTTTGGGAGGCTGGGGTGGGAGGATTGCTTGAGGTCAGAAGTTTGAAACCAGCCTGGGCAATATAGTTAGACTTTATCCCTATAGAAAAAAAATTTAATATATACATATTCATATTCTTATTTTTCCATTTTTTCTTGCACAAAAGTTTGCATACTATAAATGCTCTCTTGAAACTTTTATCTCTTAATATGATGTGAAAATGGTAACATATTTTACAGAGAGCTTTACTTTTTAAAAGTGCTGAATTGTTTAAATTGTTCCATGTATAAATATAATTTAATCAGCCAATTTTCTTTTTTAAAAAACAACATACATATTTGTAATAGAGACAGTGTCTCACTGTTTCTCAGGCTGATTTTGAACTCCTGGTCTCAAAGAGTCCTCCTACCTCAGTCTCTCCAAGTGCTGGGATTACAGGCCTGAGCCACTGTGCTTGGCCATTCAAAGCATTTTCTAACCAATGGACATTTGACTTTTCATACTAGGTACAAATAACACTATTTTAACAACCTTATATCTAATTTTTTCTTTTTTTTGAGATGTATTCAGGTTAAATTCCTGAAAGTAGGATTTCTGAATCAAAGCTTAAATACATAGCTAGTTTTGTTAGATATTGCCAAATTCCCTGTCATAGGGGAATTTATTAGTTCCCTAGGACTGTAATAACAAATGACCACAAACTGGGTGGCCTAAAACAACAGATATTTATTCCCTCACTGGAAACTAGAAGTCTAAGATTAAAGTGTTCGCAGAGCTATGCTCTCTAAAGACTCTAAGGGAGGATCCTTTCTTAACTCTTTCTAGCTTCTAGTGGTTGCTGACGATCTTGGAGTTCCTTGGCTTATAATTGCATAACTCCAACCCCTGCCTCTGTCTTCACATGGTGTTCGTCCGTCTGTGTGTGTGCGTGTGTGTGTACAAACAGTGTATTTTTGAATTTAGTAAGGATACCAGATAATGGATTAGGGCCCATCTTAATCCAGGATGACCTCATCCTAACTTGATTACATCTGTAAAGACCCTATTTCTAAATAAGGTCACAGTCCATAGATACTAGGGGTTAGGATTGAACATACCTTTTTGTAGGACACAATTCAACCAACTATAATGTGCTACCCTTTTCACTGCCATTTGCTACAAAAGAGTGTCTGCTTCCTCATTGTCTTCACAAAAGACAGTGTTGCCAAATCGTTGATGTATTTGCTAACTATATAGGTCCTACATGATACCTCTGCATTTCTATTTCTCTTTATGAAAGACGTTGACTATCTTTTATATTTTCATGCACCATTTTGTCTCATGAAAATTTCAAACATTCAGAAAGGCAGGGCACATTTTAATGAGTGCATATTTTGGACATCTGGCTTAGTTGTCAACATTTTATCAATCTTGTTTTTTATCATTCACCTATAAGAACTTTAATATGTAACTAACACCTAGAAGTTAAAGACAACATAGTAGCAATACCATCATTATACCTAATAAAATTATAAATTATTCCTTAATTTTATCAAATCCCAGTCTAAGCTCAAGTTGTCTAAAAAATCTTTTTATTTCTTTAATGCATTAACTGAAGGGATAGGACAAGATTGTGCCTACTGTCTTTTTTCATTTTAAAATTCGGAGATTTACTCTCCAATTCTTCATAATAAATGAAGAGAAACCTTGCTATTGTAAGCCTTGAACTACTGCTGGGTAATGATATCATTACTGGTGAATGCCACAGAGCACTGTTTCCAAGATCTCTTCTTCAGTTTGTAATAGTCTTATTTATTGTGTTACCATTAGACTGTTGTCTATTACTTCCCCGGAAATAGAGCGACTTGGTTCTGTAATGGGACTTTGTTCTGAAACCATTTTTCAGATGTGACAATAGACTATAATGTCACCTTAATTTTGCTGTAGGCTTAACAGGGAGTGAAAAATGCCATTGGTGATGGTATGATTACAGGCCCATCATTTTTTTCTCATTTGCTATATCCTATTCTTCCAGAATCTTGACTTTACCTTTTCACAGTTCCCCACACATCTGCATTACTGCCACAAGCGATGTGCTAACCCTCCTAGAGTCAAACTTCCAGGGTTCAAAGCTCACTTCTGCCATTCACCAACTATGATATTGGGTACTGTTTCCTTATCTGTGAAAGAGAAAACTAGGATATCATGGGGATGACAGTGGTGGAGGGCACGGGCAGAGGAGGAGCAAGCCGGGTCAGGTGCTTGCACTGCCTTGAGTCCAGTCCTGAGCAGGCCTCCCTCAGGCCAGCTTAATGTGACTGAGCTCAGTGGAGCCTGAGCAAGGAGCCGGGTCCATTGTGGAGCCGAAGGGTGGGAGGAACATCTCAGCAATGCCATGGTTTCACCCAAATATCAGTGGTGTGGAGGTAGAAAATCTGTTGACCAGAGGAGTTGATGGCAGTTTCTTGTCAAGACCTAGTAAAAGTAACCCTGGAGACTCCACACTTTCTGTTAGTAGAAATGGAGCTGTCACCCACGTCAAGATTCAGAACACAGGTGATTACTGTGGCCTGTATGGAGGTGAGAAGTTTGCCACTTTGGCTGAGTTGGTCCAGTATTGCACATGGAACATCACAGGAAATTAGAAGAATGGAGATGTTATTGAGCTTAGATATCCGCTGAACTGTGCAGATCCCACCTCTGAAAGGTGGTTTCACGAACACCTTTCTGGAAAGGAAGCAGAGAGAGTATTAACTGAAAAAGGAAAACATGGTAGCTTTCCTGTTTGAGAGAGCCAGAGCCACACTGAAGATTTTGTTCTCTCTGTGCGCACTGGTGATGACAAAGGGGAGAGCCATGATGGCAAGTCTGAAGTGACCCATGTCATGATTTTCTGTCAGGAACTGAAATACCTGTTGGTGGAGGAGAATGGTTTGATTCTTTGACAGATCTTGTGGAACATTACTAGAAGAATCCTACGGTGGAAACACGGGTACAGTACTACAACTAAAGCAGCCCCTTAAAGCAGCCCCTTAACACAACTCATATAAATGCTGCTGAAATAGAAAGCAGAGTTTGAGAACTAAGCAAATCAGCTGAGACCATGGATAAAGTAAAACAAGGCTTTTGGGAAGAATTTGAGATACTACAACAACAGGAGTGCAAACTTCTCTATAGCCAAAAAGAGGGTCAAAGGCAAGAAAACAAAAACAAAAATAGATATAAAAACATCCTGCCCTTTGATCATGTACCAGGGTTGTCTTTACATAACAGTGATCCCAATGAGCCTGTTTGAGATTACATCAATGCAAATATCATCATGCCTGAATTTCAAACCAAGTGCAACAATTCAAAGCCCCAAAAAAGTTACATTGCCACACAACAGTGCCTGCAAAACAGAAAATGACTCTTGGTGGATGGTTTCCAAGAAGACTCCCAAGTGATTGTCATGACAACGAAAGTGGAGAGAGGAAAGAGTAAATGTGTCAAATACTGGCCTGATGAGTATGATTTTAAAAGAATATGGGGTCATGCATGTTAGGAATGTCAAACAAAGCGCCACTAATGACTTTATGCTAAGATAACTTAAAGTTTCAAAGGTTGGACAAGAGAATATGGAGAGAACAGTCTGGCAATATCATTTCTGGACCTGGCTGGACCACAGTGCCTGGCAACCCTGGGGAAGGCACTACAGTGCTGGAATTGGCCAGACAGGGATGTTCATTGTGACTGATATTCTTATTGACATCATCAGAGAGAAAGGTGTTGACTGCAACATTGACGTTCTCAAAACCATCCAGATGGTGCAGTCTCGGAGGTCAGGGATGGTCCGGAAAATTTATCTATATTGTGGTCCAGCATTATATTGAAACACTACAATGCAGGATTGAAGAAGAGCATGAGAGCAAGAAGAAAAGGGCAAGAATATACCAATATTAAGTATTATCTAGTGGACCTGATGAGTGGAGATCAGAGCCCACTCCCGCCTTGTACTCTAATGCCACCCTGTGCAGAAATGAGAGAAGACCATGCTAGAGTCTATGAAAATGGGGCCTGATACAGCAGCAGAAAAGTTTCAGATGAGAAAACCTGCCAAAACTTTGGCACAGTAATAGATGTGGACTTTCACCCTATCCCTAAAATGATCGAGAATAGATGCAAGAAAGTTTATGTGAAGACAGAATTTGGATTTGGAAGGCTTGCATTGTGGATGACTACGTTTTGATAAGCAAAATTTGAAACCATTTAAAGACCACTGTATTTTAACTCAGCAATATCTGCTTCCCAACTGCTCATTTCCTCAGATAAAAAATCTCTACAATGTGGACGTTATATTTTATGGAATTTTGTTTTAAATTGAGGAAGCAGTTAAATCGTGTGCTATATTTTGCTGATTATGGGGATTCAAATTTTAGTTGTGTTACCATTTATTGTGTTACCATTAGCTTGTTATCTATTACTTCCCTGGAAACGGAGCTTTTTTTTTTTCTTTATATAACTTTAACCAGTTAAATTTTTTTCTCATTGTAGGGGATGATAAAAATAATTTTGGAAAATTAAGTAACAATATCTTACAAAAGTGAGAACAATCTTATTTATTATCATGTATCCAGTAGTGGATAATTCATTTTGATAGTTTCTATTTTTGGCAAAATGAGAATTAAGCCAGTGTCTGAGACTATCAGAAGCTGACTGGTCTGCCTTTTCATTGTCATTAAAGAGTCATAGAAAAAAAATCATGGATATTTATGAATTAAGATAAAAGATGTGGCTTTTTTTTTTTTTTTGCTGATGACCAATTATAGTTCAGCTGTTGACTGAGAAGTTTGTGGTGAGAAAACATTTGCCATATTTTCTTTGCATTTGAGTAATTGTCTTGTATTTAGAAAAAAAGGTATCTATGACAAGTGTTTTGGGTTGTCAAATGTTGCTGACAAACTTACCCCAAAACTTTAGTGGCTTAAAACAACCCCATCCCCAACTGTTCTTCAATCTGAGCTGGGCTCAGCTGGGCTGTTCTTCTGCCAACCTGCACGTGGCCACTCATGTTCATCAGGTCGGTGGAGAGACTGGGATAGCTGGGCTTCTCTCTCTGCTTACAATCCTGAGTCTGTCCATCTCCACATAGTCTCTTTCAGTGGCCTGTCTGGCAGGGCGGCTAGACCTCTGACACGCAGCTCAGAGCTCCCAAGAGCTTGAAAGCAGAAGTGGCCAGGCCTTCTGAAGACTGAAGTCCAGAATTGTCACAGTGTCCCTTCTACTGCCCTCTATTGATGATGATGATGATGATGATGATGATGATGATTTTTTTTCTAATCAGAAGAGAGCTAGAGTATGCCCTCTCCTTAATAAACAAGTCACAAGTCCAGCCCAGATTGAAGAAAAGGGTATGAAGTGGAGGTGCAGTTAATTGGGGGGCCACTAGTTTAACAGATGGTCATAGCCAGTGTCGTGGAAAACCAAGGATATTCACAAAAGTAGAAGTTGCTAGTGACCTTGGGAAGCCGAAGCTGCTTATGGTAGCTGGGACAAGCTGAAAGTCAGACTGAGAAATGGAGAGGGCTTTTAAGAAGCTTCCTGAATGATTTCTGCCAGTCCTGAGCCAATTTTTGGAAGCAGCACTTGGGGAAACTGATCCTGTGAAGATGGATGTATTTAGGGACACAGGGCTTTTGAAAGCAGCACCACCCCATCATGTTTCCCATACTTGAGAAATATGATGCTTTCTTAATGCCACTGATTTTTAGCCAGGCCACAGTGAGGAGGAACAGCCCTAACAGGCCTCCAACCACGTTGAATGAGCTCATTTTTGTTTCAGCCAACTAGTAGAATTTGCTAATGTTCTACCTTAAGTGCCTTTTCCAAAGACATCCCTCTTTGCCTCCTATGTTGAATCATCATTCACTGTGGATATTTCAATGAAAATATCATTGGTTGACTTTTGTAACAGTAATAAAATGCTAAGGCATCTTTGCTGTAAAGTTATGGTCTCCTTGGACTCTTCTGACTTTGGCTCCTGGAAGGAAGGCCTAGATCCAGGCCTGGTAGTAATTCCTTTCTAAGGTCTCTCAGTTCCTTGAGACCCTGAGGTAGTTTGGCTGCCATTCTCACGGACAAAATGTACGTTAGCCCCCACCCCAGCCCCCTAGTATTCATTGAACTTTGAATTGCTTCAGAACACAGGTGTGGCCTAAAGGTATTCCCTTAATAAGGAAATGTCATGACTACTGTCTTCTTGTCAAACTTATAAAGATTCAAGTTCAGTATTTGCAGCAGGAAGCTTGAATCCTGAATCCTGTTTTTATAATTGCATTATTACATTGACTCATTCTCCATTTTGCTTTGGTTTTGTCTTGACTTTGGGGGTAAAATCTTTGACCAGCACACAAGAGTTTGATTGTACAAATACATTTCCTGTTTTAACATCTCTGCCTATTGCTTAACATCAGTTGTTTTTACACTCAGAATGGAAATACCTGATCTTGACTAGCTTTGTTTGTTACAAGATACTGATTGCATTTAGATTTCTCTCCACGAGCTCAGCAAACTATCATGTTCTTATGTAAACTTAGGCCAAGGCCAGAGTTATCATAGTCCCTAGGTTGCTAAGGCTTATCATGTGTTTGGTAAAAGAGTGATTGCAGGTTCTCAGATGAGGTTACTTTCCATGGGTTTTAAAAAATGTAGTGGAAATGAAAGAAATTCCAAAGGGTTGGTTTCTGAGGAAGTCAAAGACCGCAGGGCCAAAGCAGTTAGTAATGGGTGAATCAGATTATTTGGAAAGTCGGTGTGACAGTACTGAGCATCTGTGCGTCTATGTTGCTGATAGGCATTAAGAATGCACAATATTCCGTAGCTCACTAAGGATTTTAAAATTATAAGCATAGAATTTTATATTTTGGGGTGAAAGAATTATCTGGCACATGACATTGGGGTTTTAAAAAAGTCAAATTTCACAGTCTTAATTAAAAAAAAAAAAAAAAAACGAAAAGGTGCTTCAAGTCTAGTGTGTGGGCCTTCTGAAACTTACGGTCATCTCTCCCACTGAAATCAAGGTATTTTCAAATGTGTCTAAACGAGGATGAGAAAACATGGGTAAGACTTTCTTGGTGTGTGTACATTCTTTAAAAAGCCCAGTTGCTTTGGGGAAACAGCCGAGAAAATGGTCAAGATTATTTTTAGAGGTTATTTTCCTGGGGATTTTAAGAACTAATAACATCTTGAGTTATTTTTAGTTCATGGGGATGTGAAAAGGTTTGCAATTGTGAAGTGTTTTGTTGTAGCTTAGTATCCACAAAGGAAACTTAGACTGTAGACGTAACTACAAAGCCAGTGCAGTTTTTGTTTTCTGTATGTTGTTGGGTTTTATTTCTCCTTGCTTATGAAGTTTAGTTTGGCGGGATATAAAATTCTAGGTTAAATATTCTTTAAGAATATTGAATATTGGCTCACACTCTCCTCTGGCTTGTAGGGTTTCTGCAGAGAGATTTGCTGTTAGTCTGATGGGCTTCTTTTTGTAGGTAACCTTCCCTTTATCTTTGACTCCCCTTAACAATTTTTCCTTTGTTTCAACCTTGGTGAATCTGACAGTTACGTGTCTTGGGGTTGCTCTTCTTGAGGAGAATCTTAGTGATGTTCTCTATATTTTTTGCGTTTCAATGTTGGCCTATGTTGCTAGGTTGGGGAAGTTTTCCCGAATAATATCCTGAAGTGTGTTTTCTCCCCATTGGTTCCGTTCTCCCCATTACTTTCAAGCACCTCAATCAATTGTAGGTTTGGTCTTTTCACATAATCCAATATTTCCTGGAGGTTTCGTGTATTCCTTTTCATTCTTTTTCCTGTAATCTTGTCTTCATGCATTATTTCAGTAAGTTGATCTTCTGTCTCTGATATCCTTTCTTCCACTTGATTGATTCAGCTTTTAATACTTGTATATGCTTCAGGAAGTTCTAGTGCTGTGTTTTTCAGCCCCATCAGGTCATTTGTTCTTCTCTAAACTGGTTTTTCTAGCTAGCAGTTCCTGGGATCTCTCCCAGTCAGGAGGCATGGGGGTCAGGGACTCGCTTGAGGAGGCAGTCTGTTCCTTAGCAGAGCTCCAGCGCTGCGCTGGGAGAATCCTTTTTGTCAGGATCAGCTGCTCTCTTCAGAGCAGCAGGGCAGGAACATTTGTCTCCTGAAGCTGCGCGCACAGCTGCCCCTTTTGCCAGAGGCTCTGTCTGAGGAAGATAAGCTCCTGACTGGGGCTGCTGCCTTCCTTTCAGAGATGCCCTGCCCAGTGAGGAGGAAACTAGAGAGGCAGTCCAACTGCAGCTACTTTGTCCTGCTGTGGGGTGAGTTTGACCCAGACTGCACTTCCCAGCTTCCTTGGATGTCAGAGGACAACTGCGTACTCAAGCCTCAGTAATGGCAGATACCCATCCCTCCACCAAGCTTGAGATAGTCACAGGTCTGCTATACTGGCAGGGAGGATTTCAAGCCAGTGGTTCTTAGCTTGCTGGGCTCCATGGGAGTGGGACCCAGTGGGCAAGACCATTTGGCTCCCTGGCTTCAGCCCCCTTTCCAGACAGGGGAGTAAATGGTTCTGTCTCATTGGGGTTCCAGGCACCACTGGGTTGCGGAGGGGGGAAACAAAAAAGCAAAACAAACTCCTGCAGCTAGCTCAGTGTCTGCCCAAACAGCCACCCAGTTTCATGCTTGAAACCCAGGGCCCTGTTGTTGTAGGCACACAAAGGAATCTCCTGGTCTGTGGACTGCAAAAACCACAGGGAGAAAGTAGTATCTGGGCTGGATAGCACAGTCCCTCATAGCTTCCCTTGACTGGGGTAGGGAGGGTCCTGGCTCTTTGCACTTCCCAGATGAGGTGATGCCCCACCCTGCTTCTCTGCTCATCCACCTTGGGCTGCACCCACTGCTTAACCAGTCCCAATGAGATCAACTGGGTACTTCAGTTGAAAATGCAGAAATCACCTGCCTTCTGCATTGGTCTTGCTGGCAGCTGCAGACTGGAGCTGTTTTTATTCAGCCATCTTGCCAGATCCCAGAAGGAAACTCTTATTACCCCTTCTCCTCTCCTTTACATGAAGACTTTTCCTGTATCTTCTAGGAGATAGTAGTTTTAGAGAGAAGACAACTTACTTAGTCTTCCTTATGGAATAATAACTTAACTGGATGAAGAATCAGAAAAATCCACTGGCCCAAGTTTTTGTAGGAGAGGAAAATATTTTAAAATACATGAAGATTCTTCCCTCATGTGTGGCCCTTCCTCTAGTTTCTTGCATTTTTTAGACGTATCTGTCTGTAAATGATGTTTCTTAATTCTTCTTCTGCCCTTCATGTGGCAAACACATTAGGGCATAGATTTTTGGTGACATGTCCTCTTCCCCTACTTCTCAAATGATTCTCTGGTGTCCCTAATTATAACTGGGTAGGTAAAAGTAGGACTGATAAAAATATTTTTGGCCAGAGATCTGAGCTGCATTAGCCATTCCATTTCACCAGGGATCTTGGTACTCAAGGACATAAATACACTATCTTTTAAAAATGACTATATATTTCTCTAATTTGATTATCTGGAAGAGTTGGGGGGATCAGTTGGTATCCTGTTAATCTCCCACTACTATAATAGCTCCCAAATGTCTATCACATCAATTCTATTTTTTTCTTCCCGTTTTTAAGAGCTCTCTGCAATCTAGAAAAGGAAAAAAAATTATGTATTTAGGAAATCCCATTAGACTAATAGCAGACTTCTCGGCAAACATTTTACAAGCCAGAAAAGATTGGGGCCTGTTTTTAGCTGCCTTTAAGGACAAGAATTTCATATCCTGCCATACTAAGCTTAATAAATGAAGGAGAAATAGTCTTTCTCAGACAAGCACATGCTAAGAGAATTCATCACCACCAGACCGGTTCTACTTGGAACATTCAAGAGTAGTAAGCATGAAAATGGGAAAATAATACTTGTTACCATAAAAACACATGTAACTACAAACCCAAGGACCCTACAAAGCAAACATACAATCGAGACTGCAAAGCAACTGCCTAATAACACTATGACAGAATAAAAACCTCACATGTCAATACTAACCTTGAAAGCAAATGGTCCAAATGCTTACCTTAAAAGACAGAGTGGCAAATTGCATTAAAAAACCAGAGCCAACCTTCTGCTGCCTTCAGGAGGCTCATCTCACTTGTAATGATACCCATAAATGCAAAGGAATCGAGGAAGATCTATCATGCAAATGGAAAACAAAAAACAATAGGGGTTGCTATTCTTGGATCGTAAAATGGATGTTAAACCAATACTAGTTAAAAAAAAAAGTGCATTATGTAACTGTAAGGGGTTTAATTCAATAAGAGACTTAAATATCCTAGGTATATATGCACCCAGCATCAGAGCACCCAGATTTATAAAACATACACTACTAGATCTAAGAAAAGATAGTTATACAAATAATACTGGTGGTGGACTTCAGCATTCCACTGGCATTAGATAAATTGAAGCAGAAAACGAAGAAACTCTGGACTTAAGACACTTCGCCAAATGTACTTCATAGACATCTATGGAATATTCCACCCAACAATCAGATGATACATATTCTTTTCATCTATGCATGGAATTTTCTCTAAGATTGACCATAGGCTTGGTCATAAAGCAAGTCTTAATGAATTTTTTAAAAATTGAAATATATAAAGCATCTCAGACCATAGCAGAATAAAATTAGAAATTAACACCAAAAGGAACTCTCAAAACCACACAAGTACATGAAAATTAAACAGTTTGCTCCTAAATGACTTTTGGGCAAACCAGAAAACCATACAAGGATGAACAAAATGAAAAATTCGTTCTTGGAAAGGAAAAACAAGATTGCTAGACCAGTAGCTAGCTTAACCAAGAAAAAAAACATCTGAATAAGCATGATAAGAAATGACAAAGGTGATATTGCAGGTAATACTACAGAAATACAAAAGTTCCACAGAGACTACTATGAACATCTTTACGTGTCAAACTAGGAAGCTTAGAGGAAACAGATAAATTCCTAGATACATACAACCTGCCAAGATTGAACCAGAAAGAAATCGAAATCCTGAATAGACCAATAATAA
This sequence comes from Cacajao melanocephalus, assembly GCA_963573385.1. Taxonomy (NCBI): domain Eukaryota; kingdom Metazoa; phylum Chordata; class Mammalia; order Primates; family Pitheciidae; genus Cacajao; species Cacajao melanocephalus. The sequence continues at coordinate 66,006 of CAUYLG010064512.1, forward strand.
GTTCCAAAGTTTGAATCGGTAATAAAAAAGTCTACTAATCAAAATAAGCCCTGGACCAGATGTATTCACAGCCAAATTCTACCAGACATACAAAGAAGAACTGCTAACAGTGTTTCTAAAGCTATTCCAATAAATCAAGGAGGAAGGATTCTTCCTTAACTCATTCTAGGAAACTGCCATCATCCTAATATCAAATTCTGACATGGACACAACTAAAAAAACTAGACCAATATCCCTGATGAAGATAGATACAAAAATTCTCAACAAAATAGTAGCAAACCAAATCCAGTAGCACATTCAAAAAGATTTTATGATCAAGTGGGCTTTGTTCTTGGGATGCAAAGATGGTTCAATAAATGTAATTTATTACTGGCATGCAAAGATGGTTCAATAAATGTAATTGATCACATAAATAGAATTAAAAACCATATCATCTCAATATGTAAACACTTTTGACAAACTACAACATCACTTCCTGATAAAAATTATGAAGGAATTTACTGAAGGCATCAAAAGAATATACCTCAAAATAACAAGCTGTCTATGACAAACCCACAACCGTCATTACCCGGAGTGGGCAAAAGTTGGAAGCATTTCCCTGAAGACGAAGATGCCCATAGTCACCATTTCTATTTAACAGAGTACTAGAAGTCCTAATGAACAATCAGGTAAGAAAAAATTTAAGGCATCCAAAAAGGAAAAGAGATAGCCAAATTATCTCTGTTCACTGATGATATGATTCTATACCTAGAAAACCCTCACCAATCCTCCAAAAGACTCCTAGACCTGATATATTACTTCACTAAAGTTTCAGAATACAAAATCAATGTATAAAAATTGGTAGCATTTCTATACACTAATAATGTTCTAAGAACCAAATCAAGAGTACAATCTGATTTATAATAGCCACACAAAAGAAAGTAATTAGGTATACATTTAACCAAGGTGATGAGAAATCTCTACAAGGAGAATTACAAAACACCGTTGAAAGAAATCCTAGATGACACAAATGCAAAAATATTCTATGCTCATGGATTAGAAGAATCGGTATTGTTAAAATGATCATACTGCCTGAAATCTGAAAGCGTCAAAGGAATGTACCTCAAAATAATTCAATATAATTTGTATCAAATTACTAACATCATTTTTCACAGAATTAGAAAAAAAATTCTAAAATTTGTATAGAACCAAACAAGAGCCCAAATAGACAAATCAATTCTAAGTGAAAAGAACAAGCAAAGGCATAACATTGTCCAACTTCAAACTATACTACAAGGCTATCGTAACCAAAACTGCCTGGCACTGGTTCAAAAAATAAACAGATCAATGGAACAGAATAGAGATCCCAGAAATAAACCTGCACACCTACATCCATCCAATCTTTGACAAAGTTGACAAAAATAAGAAATGAGGATAGGATTCCGTATTCAATAAATGATGCTGGGAGAACTTGCTAGCCATGTGCAGAAGTTTGAAGCTGGTCTCCTACCTTTTACCATACACATACACAAAACCCCAATATGGATTAAAGACTTAAATGTAAGACTCAAACTATGAAATCCTAGAATACAACCTAGGAAACACTCTTTTAGACATTGGCCTAGACAAAAAATTTATAACTAAGACTTCAAAGGCAAATGCAATAAAAACAAAAATTGATAAGCAGAACCTCATTAAAGAGCTTCACAGCAAAATAATAGTGTAAATGGGAAACCTACAGAACTGGAGAAAATAGTTATAAACTATGTATCAGACCAATATCCAGAACCTATAAAGAACTCAAGAAAAAAGCAAGTAACAACATTAAAAAGTGGGCAAAGGACATGAACAAACACCTCTCAGAAGAAAACGTAGAAGCGCCCAGAAACATATGAAAAAATGCTCAACCACTAATCAGCAGAGAAATGCAAATTAAAACTGCAATGACATAGCCATTCTGACTGGTGTGAGTTGGCATTATTAAAAAGTAAAAAAAAAATGAGGATGTAGAGAAAAGGGAATGCTTATATATACTGTTGGTACAAGTGTAAATTAGTACAACCTCTATGGAGAATAGTTTGAAGATTTTTGCAAAGAACTAAAAATAGGACTGACATTTCTTCCAGCAATCCCACTACTGGGTATTTACCCAAAGGAAAAGAAAGCTTTCTATCATAAAGGTACTGAACTTGTATGTTTATTGTAGCACACTATGCAGTTATGTGTGCTACAATAAACATACAAGTTCAGGTGATGGAATCAACCTAAATTTCATTCAAGGATGATTTAATAAAGAAAATATTGTACATATACACCATAGAATACTTTGCAGCCATAACAAAGGGAAATCATGCCCTTTGCAGCAACATGGATTCATCTGGAGGCCATTATCCTAGGTGAATTAACGCAAAATCAGAAAATCAAATACCACATGTTCTGATTTATAAGCATAAGCTAACAATGGGTTAACATTGGAAATAAAGATGGAAACAATAGACAAAGAGGGAGAAAGGAGGGAAAGAGTAAAAAATCTCGCTATTGGGTATTATGTTCACTATTTGGGTAATGGGTTCAATAGAATCCCAAACTCCAGCATTATGCAATACAGCCACTTAACAAACCCACACATGTACTCCCTGAATCTAAAATAAACTCTTTGAATCTTTAGTGGAATAATAGTATAATCTTATTGGCTGAATATCTATTATATTTTATTTCCTCAGCTTGACCTTACGAAGATATGGAATCTTCCCCAAAGCCAAACCAATATATATCTTCTATATACTGGTTTGATAGAAAAACATATAAATAAATAACATATAATGTGCTAAATACCAGAGTTGAAAGGTACTCTGAGTACTATGTGAACATGAAAGATAGCAGTAAGAAGTTCTTGGAGAGAGACAAAGGGACAGCATCAAAGACACACATAGACGAACACATACACACACATATACACACACTCTGAATGGCTGATAAGAGTTTGTGATGTAGAAATGTTGGGAGAGGGCATTCTAGGTAAGGGGAACAGCATATAAAGTTAAGTCATGAAGTTTATATTCCATACTCCATGTGGGTCTCTGTCTACAAGCTATGACTCCATGCATATGTTTAAGCTGCTGTGTAAACTTGTGAAACTTGTGGAAGAAATCAACTTAATACTCATTAGATAAGATCTGTCAGAGGCTAGTTAAGATCTTTTGTGGTTCCAAACAAATTTAAAGCAATTCTGAATATAAAGCTGGAGATACTAAACTCCCAGACCTCAAAATATACTACAAAGCCATAGTAATCAGAACAATATAATACTGGCATAAAAACAGACATGTAGACCAATGGGACAGAACAGGGAAGCTGGAAATTTATCCACGTGTCTGCAGCCAGCTAATTTTTGATGAAGCTACCAATAACACTCACTAGGGAGAGGATAGTTTCTTCAATAAATGGGAAACTGGATATCCATATGCAAAGAATAAAACTAAACCCCAACCTCTTACCCTATACAAAAATCAACTCAAAATGGTTCAAAGACCTAAATGTGAGACTAGAGATTATAACATTAGCAGAAGAAAACACAGGGGAAATGCTTCAGAATATTTTCCTGGGCAAAGATTTTATGAATAAGACCTCAAAAGCAAAGCACAGGCAACAAAAGCACGACTAAACAAATGGGATTATATCAAACTAAGAAAACTTATTACAGCAAAAGAAGCAATCCTTAATGTGAGAAGACAACTCACAGAATGGAAGAAAATATTTGCAAACTACTTATGCAACAGGGGACTAACATCCATAATTGACAAGAAACTCATCAGCAAAAAAGTCCGATTTTAAAAAAAGGGCAAATGATCTGAATAGACATTTCTCAAAAGAAGACATACAGGTGACCAACAAATACGTGAAAAAATGCTTAACATCAGTAATCATTAGAGAAATGCTAATCAAAGCCACAAGGTGAAAGTGTCCCCTCATCCCAGTTAGGATGGCTATTATCAAAAAGAAAAATAATACATATTTGTGAAAATGTGAAGAAAGGACTCATAAACTGCTGGCGGGAATGTGAACTAGCACAGCCACTGTGGAGAATAGTATGAAGGTTTCTTAAAAACCACAAATAGAACCATAATATGATCTAAAAATACCAATACTGGGCATTTATCCAAAGGAAAAGGAGACAGTATGTTGACCAGACATCTGTACCCCCATGCTTTTTGCAGCACTATTCACAATAGCCAAGATACGTACTCGACCTAGGTGTCTAACAATAAATGAATGGATAAATGAAATTCACCCCCATACCCATGGAATACAGCCATAAAAAGAATGAAATTCTGTCATTTGTGGCAACATGGATGAAACAGGAGGACATTATATTCAGTGAAATATGTCAGGAACAGAAAATTAAACAGCGTGTATTCTCACTCAAGTGGAAGCTAAAAAAAAAAAAAAAGTTGATCTCATAGAAGTAAAAAGTAGAATAGAGGATACCAGAGGCTGGGTAAGGTAGGGAGAAGAGCACAGTGGGAAGAGATACGTTAAAGGATACAAAACAACAGATAGATAGGAGTAAGTTCTAGTGTTCTTTACCACTGTAGGATGACAATAGTTAAGTACGTATTACACAGTTTCAAATAGCTAGAAGGAGAATATTGACTGTCTCCAACACAAAGAAATGATAAATATTTGAGATGATGGATATGCTAATTACCCAGATTTGATCACAATATATCATATTTATAAAATCACTATCCCATGAATATGTACAATTATTGTCAATTAAAAACAGTAAGATTAAAAAAATCTGAAGGTTATTTTTATTTTTGTTGGCTGCTGTAGGAGTAGAGCCAGGAAAAATGCTTTCTCTTTAATAAGAGAACGTACACAACATGTACAATGGAGGATTGATTACCACAAAGCTCTTAAATTCATTTGCAGAGGGATGAGTTAATTACCACAGTCTTTGGTGAATTCATTTACAGTGAAAAAAAAAATCAGTTTCCTTTAACAAACATATTCTATAGATTATAGTTTGTTGTAACAAATTCTTTTATAGATTATGCAAACAAGTAAATTTTCTCATGTAAATTCCCTATAATTAATGAACAAAAGCAATTTTCCATACAAAGAAGCTTTGTAATCATCATGGACTTCAAGTTTTAAAAATTATATTCCATGGAAAGCAAACAAAAAATAAATGAACAGAGAAAAACATTTATGGTTAACAGTCAAATATCTTGGAGTACTTTGATATACATTTAAAAAGAACTATAATTCATCATATCAAGAATTAGAGTACATAGAGATATAGATCATCCTAGTTTTCCATAAGTGCTTTCTGATTATTTTTTTGTATTTCTGTGATCAGAATATAAATTTCTTATAATCCTATCTTTCTTACTGTAAAGAGCAATAGCCCACTCAGTACTGAATTACTAGTCTCTCTCCAAAGATTTTCATCAAATATAATTGTAACTTCTATTTTTATAACTTTGGTCAGTAAAAAACAAAGTCTTAAGTTTCTGTTTTCAGCAATCTATATTCTGAAATCCTTCTAGATAAGACTTTGTGATTGATTGGATATGTGGATGGTAGGATCTAGTGAGGAAAATAACAGAGTTAAGGTGATACTGAGTCTTCTCTCCTGGGATGCTTTATAGATGGGGCTTGGTGCAGGAATAGGTAATATTGATTGATGGAGAAGAAAAGAAAATGTTGAATTCAGCTGTGGATAGGTTAAGTTGGAGGTACTTGTGGCATAAAGAACAACAAAGTAAGTTTTTCTTTTTTTCAAATAAAATTTTGTGGGATATCTCAAAATAGAAATAAGAATGAAGTAAGTATCAGAGTTCCTGATTCCTACCTATTCTAACATAACCTAACCATGTTCTGACTCTTTGGAGTGGTCTTTGAGTTCTTAGAGTTCTATATAACATACTCCAGAAACCTGGATTTAGTCCACTACTCACCTTTCATAGGTGAGGAAATTAAGATGAAAAGTAGCTTGTTAAAGGAGACATCTCAAATAATTAATGACTGGGTCATGAGAGGAACTCGGGTCTCCTGGCTCAATTGGTCCATTACTCTGTTTAGAGTGTCTTGTCTACAGCTGGACACATAGTAGGTTGAAGGATGTAATACTTCCAAGTGCTTACGGGCTGACTGAATATCATGCCTGATGCCTACCATTTTTCTTTTTTAGCTTGATAGTTTAAAACCGGAATACTGAAAGTTTTGGAGATTTAATTGATTATATTACTACAAGTAAAGTTGTTTTATTTATATTTATTTATCTATATTACAATAAAAGCTTTCTACATGTACTTTGAACTAGCAGTGATATTCCCAAGCCTCAGATCACTATGTATTTGCTATATAGATGTTGTATTGAGCTGCCATTACAACAAAAAAAATCCTTAGGGTTCATTAGAATGAGATATAAATTATGTCTGGTAGGATTGATGGCAATAATAAAGTTATAATGTATTAATAAATACTGTTTACAAAACTTTTCCACATTATCATATTTTCATTCCTTAACAATCCTCGGGGAGAAGTTGTAATTCTCAATTTTATAAACACATAAACTAAGGCTTATATGACTTTATTTCATACATTAAAATTCTAGCAGAATTCATTAGATCTACCAAGTAATATTATATTGATTCAAAGTACCATATTCTAGAGATGAGCACCTGAATAGAAGGGTATATCGGTACATAAATCTAAAAGTAGACATTCATCCATTTGTTAATTCATTAAGCATTTATTGAGCACCTTCTGGGTACCAGGCCAAAAATCTGAGCAAGCCTAGAAAGCATGCTTAAATAATAAGAAAAAAAAAGTTGCCATTTTCAAGAATTTGACAGTGCTAACAGCTAGATTTAAGCAGCAGGAATGATTCAGCTGGAGACGAGGCATACCGTTTGCAATCAGATGGGAGCAGACAAAACACCACACACACACACAAGAATTTTTACAGCCCGTGGTATAATGCTGACAACAAGGACAGGATTCTGGTTCCTCTGGAAAGTTCTAAAAATTATAATGTATGAGTTCCTAGCATATGCCAGTATATGATAATATTATGCAATGTTGAGAATAAGCTATGTTAACAAACTAGACACATTTAGAGTCTCGCTATTTAAATAAGATGAAAGACCTTTTTCTGCCCTCGGTCCCATAGTCTTAGATGTTGCTTTAGCAAGAAGTAGAAACTTGGTAGAGGATGCTTAGTAAAAGTTTTTCTTTTAAATATGAGCAGGAAATAACTGACATTGAGGTAAGAATTTTCTGTCTGTTGTGTTTCTCTTTTCCTATTCCTGTTCTCTGTCCCCAACCCAATCCTTGAATAAAGTCTCATACTTTGGGAAGAAAGTAGGGGACATATAGAATTACATGTGTGGTCTATTTTTAGGTTTCAGAGGATGTAAAATATTTAAATGTTATTAACTTTTTAATACTAGGTGCTAAATGTGCATAATATTAAAACGTTAAGAGAAGTACAATGATTAAATATAAACCCATACATTGTAAAATGGAAACTAGCATTCTTCTATTTTATTTTTTTTTTGAGATGGAGTTTCACTCTTGTCACCCAGAATGAAGTGCAATGGCATGATCCTGGCTCACCACAACCTCTGTCTTCTGGGTTCAAGTGATTCTCCTGTCTCAGCCTCCTGAGTAGCTGGATTACAGGTGCCCGCCACTGTGCTAGGCTAAGTTTTGGTATTTTTAGTAGAGACAGGGTTTCACTATGTTGGCCAGGCTGGTCTCGAACTCCTGACCTCAGGTGATTTGCCAGTCTCAACCACCCAGAGTGCTGGGATTACAGGAGTGAGCCACCGTGCCTGGCCAGAAACTAGCATCCTTTTTTATTTTTTATTTTTATTTTTCTAAAAAACTTCCATAAGTTATTGGGGGTGCAGGTGGTATTTGGGTACATGAGTAAGTTCTTGAGTGGTGATTTGTGAGATTTTAGTGCACCCATCATCTGAGTAGTATACACTGCACCGTATTTGTAGTCTTTTATCCCTCACTCCCCTCTTCCTCCCAAGTCCCCAAACTATTGTATCATTCTTATGCCTTTGCCTCCTCATAGCTCAGCTCCCACGTATCAGTGAGAACATACGATGTTTGGTTTGCCATTCCTGAATTACTTCATTTAGAATAATAGTCTCCTATTTCATTCAGGTCCCTGCAAATGCTGTTAATTCATTCCTTTTGACAGTTGAGTAGTATTCCATCATACATACATGTGTGTGTACACACACACATACACACACATATATATCACAGTTTCTTTAGCCATTGATTGATTGATAGGCACTTGGGTGGTTCCACTATTTGGCAATTGTGAATTGTGCTGCTATAAACATGCAGGTGCAAATATCTTTTTGGAATAATGACTTACTTTCCTCTGGGTAGATATCCTGAAGTGAGATGGCTGGATAAAATGGTAGTTCTGCTTTTAGTTCTCGAAGGAATCTCTACATTGTTTCCATAGTGTCTGTACTAGTTTACATTCCCACCAGCAGTGTAGAAGTGTTCCCTGATCACCACATCTACATCAACATCTATTTTTTGATTTTTTTAATTGCCATTCTTGCAGGAGTAGGTTGGTATTGCATTGTGGTTTTGATTTGCAGTTCCCTGATCATTACCGATGTTGAATATTTTTTCATATGCTTGTTGGCCATTTGTATAACTTTTGAGAATTGTGTATTCATGTCCTTAGCCCACTTTTTGATGGGATTGTTTTTTTTCTGATTCATCTGAGTTTGTTGTAGATTCTGGGTATTAGTCCTTTGTCAGGTGTATAGATTATGAAGAGTTCCTCCCACTTTGTGGGTTGTCTCTTTACTCTGCTGACGGTTCATTTTGCTGTGCAAAGACTCAAGTTTGATTAGGTCTCATCTATTTATCTTTCTTTATATCTTGTATCATTTTTTGAATTTCCTTGCATTGGGCTTCACCTTTGTCTGGTGCCGCTTTGATTAGCTTAATAACTAACCTCCTGAACTATTTTTCAGGTAAATCGGGGATTTCATCTTGGTTTGAATCCATTGCTGGTGAACTAGTGTGATATTTTTGGGGGTGCTAAAGAGCCTTGTTTTGTCATATTATCAGAGTTGGTTTTCTGGTTCCTTCTCATTTGGGTAGGCTCTGTCAGAGGGAAGGTCTAGGGCTGAAGGCTGTTCAGATTCTTTTGTCCCACGGTGTGGCGGGGGGATGTGTTCCCTTGATGTAGTACTTCCCCTGTTTCCTGCAAATTTGGCTTCCGGTCAGCTGAACTGTAGTGACTGTTGTCTCTCTCCTGGGCTTAGCCACCCAGCAAGTCTACCCAGCTCTGGGCTGGTACTGGGGGTTGTCTGCACAAAGTCCTGTGATGTGACTTGTCTTTGGGACTCTCAGCCATGGATACCAGCACCTGTTCCGGTGGAGGTGGGGGTGGTACAATGAACTCTGTGAGGGTCCTTAGCTTTGGTGGTTTAATGCTGTATTTTTGTGCTGGTTGGCCTCCGGCTTGGAGGTGGTGCTTTCCAGAGAGCATCAACAATAGTAGTGGGAGAGGGATTGGTGGTGGGCAGGACCCTAGAACTCCCAAGATTATATGCCCTTTGTCTTTTGTTACCAGGGTTGGTCGGGAAGGATCATCAGGTGGGGGCAGAGTTAGGTGTGTCTGAGCTCAGACTCCTTGGGTGGGTCTTGCTGTGGCCACTGTCGGGGATGAGGATGAGATTCCCAGGTCACTGGAGTTGTGTACCTAGGAGGATTATGGTTTTTCTCTGCTGAGTCATGCAGGCTGTCGGGGAAGTAGGGAAAAGCCAGCAGTCACTGGCCTTGCCCAGCTCCCATGCAGACTGAAGGGTGAGTCTCACTCCCACCATGCCCCGGCAACAGCTTCGAGCCTGTTTCCTGGTAGTGGGCGAGACAGGCTCCAAAACTTGCCGTAGGCAACCTGCTGCCCAGCTGCAAAAGAAAGGGCTTGGTTCTCCCACCGCCTGTGCAGTCTGCACAGCAGATCTGTACCCTCCCACAAGTTATGGCCAGAAGGCTTCTCACCCTGTTCAAATTGTTACAGAGTTCAACTAGAGATTTTGTTCTCCCTGTGGACTTTTACCCCCTGCTCCTCTGGCTGCCCTCCCGATGAATTTCTGTGGTTCCAGGCAGGAATGCGCTGCTGGGGATCCCAGTGAGCTCCTGGGGCCTTTCTGCTGCTTCCTCTACCCCTGTATTTCACTCAGCTCTCTAAATGGACTCAGCTTCAACTTCTCCCGCAAACAGACCTTCATCTTCCCCATTAGGGGTGTGTGTTTGGGAGAGGAGGATCTCCTTTCTCCACTTCCTCAGTTGGGGCACTCGCAGTATATGCGGTGTCTCCCGGGTCCTGCAGGAGCAGTCTGCTTCCTTCAGAGGGTCCATAGGTCCTCTCAAGATTGCTGGTTTGTTCTTGCAGTTGATCTGGAGCTAAAATTTACAGTGTGAGCTTCTGAATGCTGCTGTGTCTGAAGCTGCAATCTAGTCCTGCCTCCCATCCTCCATGATGATCCTCATCCTTCGAAACTTGCATTCTTGATGAATACTCTTTAAAAATCTTGTACATTAAAAAAAAATTCTAGATTTGTTAAAAATATATATATATTTCATGTATTTTAAGCACACATTTTATAATTTAAAAGTACATGATTTTTTCTGTAAATTTCGCTTTTCTAAATTGACAAATAATTGTGCATATTTATGGAATACAGTGTGATAAACATGTTCATAATATGTAATCAAATCAGAGTATTTAGCATATTTATCACTTCAAGCATGTGTATTGAGAACATTCAAAGTTCACTATAGAGTGACTATAATTAACAACAATGTAGTCACTCTGTAGTGCTATGGAACAAGAGAATTTTCTTTAGCTATACTTTTGTATTCACTAACTAGTCTTTGGTTATCCTCTCCTTCCCCCTACCCTTCTCTCAGTCCAATCTCTCAGCTGGCTCCATCCCTCTGGGGCACAGGGGGCAAAGATAGGAAAAGAGAAAGGTGAGAGACAGAAAATCCTGACCTCAACATCACTGTTACTTCTTGGTCACATGTAAAAGGGAAACTTGTTACTAAGCATCTGCTACTATGTTCCTACTTACTGCTACAGCAACATCTGAAATGGGACCAATGAACAAAATTACTATGCCATTTTATATTAGACCTGAGCATCCATGAATTTTGGCATCTGTATGTGGATGCCTGGAACCAATCCTCCAAAAATAGTGAGGGATGACTGTATACAAATGTTGTTACTTTCTGGACTTTCCTCTATATTTAAAATAATAAATAATGAAAGTATTAATGGTAAAAGAAATCAGTAGCCCTAAAAAGTAGATTATTTCATATTTATAATATTTTCCAGTGTTTAGATAATACTTGTATATAAGTTTTAATGATAAAAAGGTAAAAAAAAATTGTTAAAAAACTGGAAAACCACTTGCCCCTCCATATCCTCTAGTGTGAAATGATGAACTTAATTAATGGTCTAAAGTCACAATTTCTTCCAACAAAGACATTTTGATTGTAGTATGCCCAATTTCTTTTTTTCTTTTTTTTTTTTTTTTTTTTTTTACCTTGCTTAGGATAATTAGATCTTGGAGCAAAATGACTGCAAAATGTCAAGTTAATATTCACAGGTTTTATTCCGGAAAAGAGGAGGCTATAAGGCAACATGTCTTTATTGGGCTATAAACCCCTCCTTTGGGGGCAGGGGAGAGCTTGATGACCCTATGACTGTGTGAGACTAATGAAGCCTTCCTAAAAAGACTTCAGGGCAGAATTGCTCAGAGCCCTCAAGTCATGGAAAGAGTCCAGAAAGTTAGGGGGAAATTAGAGAAAATAACTAAAGGTGGAAACACATGTGGCTAATTGAAGCTAGACATCTGTTTGTGGAAATGCATTTTGTAGATAATCTGAACCAAAATATTTTTCAGGGGATTCTTAGTTTCAACATAGCTTGCACTAACTTAAGCCTATCAGCTAACAGTATGACACTTGAAATTTCATGGGAAGATAGTTGCCATCCTGTGCTTCTCAAACTTTAGAGTACATAAGAATCACCTAAAGCATGTGTTAAATCATAGATTTCACTGCCAGTGTTCCTGATGCAGTAGATGTGAGGTGGGGACAAGTTCCCAGGAAACCACTCATTGGGATGCTGTAGCAGATGAATTCATCCTGCTGCTGTTTCAGGTGCTGCAGTTAACAGAAAATTGTTAAGTTCTCCAGAAAATTGCCCTTGGCTGACAAGACTGCCTTGGAGGAGATGCCTGGAAGGTTACCAACCTCTCCAGCACCTCTTGCTGTCAGAGATTGGCCGATAGTGTTACTGGAAAGGGATCCCAATGCAGACCCCAAGACAGGGTTCTTGGACCTCAAACAAGAAAGAATATGGAACAAATTCATAAAGCAAAGCAAGTTTATTAGAGAAGTAAAGAAACAAAAGCATGGCTACTCCATGGATAGAGCAGAACAGCACAGAGGGCTGATGGTTGGCTATTTTTATGGTTATTTCTTGATTATATGCTAAACAAGGGGTGGATTATTAATAAGAAATAGCGTAACTATTCATGAGAAAGGAGCGGGGGAATTTTCTGGAATGTCCCCTTTTTAGCCCACATAGAGAAACTTCCTGATATTGTCATGGCATTTCATAGAAGTGATGATATAAGCAGGGGAGGGAGAGGGGGCATCCTGAAGATGCTCCCAGTTCCCCAATGTGCCCAGGTCCTCAGACTCTCTTACCCTAGGAATGGGGAAACGGGCTCTGGAGACGCGTTGAGCTTACTGTTCAAATAAATATCATGGACCCAAAGAGTTTTGCAGAGAGTGATTTATTAGAGAGAGAGAAAAAAAAGAGACATCTCCTATGCAGCCATGGGAGGGAGACCAAGAGAGGAATCTGTATAGGGAGGGAGCAGCGGGATTTTAACTGTGGAGTTATTCCCTTCTCATAGATGTTCTCATCAAGTGAGAGGAGTTCTTTCAAATTTCCTCTGGATTGACTGATATTTAACTCTGATATCGGATTGCCTGCTTGGTCCACAACAGAGCCCCCTCCTCCCAGAGCTTTTGGTGGGCTTTTTTTTTTTTTTTTTTTAATATATGTATTTGATTGCATTTTAGGTTGTGGGGTACATGTGACGGACATACAAGATTGTTGCATAGGTACATACATGGTAAGGTGGTTTGCTGCCTCCATCCCCGTCACCTATACCTGACATTTCTCCCCACGTTAACCATCCCCACCCTCCCTCCAATTGTCCCTCTCCTAGCACCCCCAACAGACCCCAGTGTGTGATGCTTCCCTCCTTGTGTCCATGTGTTGTTATTGTTCAACACCTGCCTATGAGTGAGAACATACGGTGTTTGATTTTGTGTTCTTGTATCAGTTTGCTGAGAATGATGGTTGCCAGGTTCATCCATGTCCCTACAAAGTACACAAACTCATCGTTTTTGATGGCTGCATAATATTCCATGGTGTATATGTGTCACATTTTCCCTGTCCAGTCTATCATCAGTGGGCATTTGGGTTGGTTCCAGGTCTTTGCTATTGTAAACTGTGCTGCAATGAACATTCGTGTGCATGTGTCCTTACAGTAGAATGATTTATAATCCTTCGGATATATACCCAGTAATGGGATTGCTGGGTCAAATGGAATTTCTGTTTCTAGGTCCTTGAGGAATCGCCACACTGTCTTCCACAATGGTTGAACTAATTTACACTCCCACCAACAGTGTCAAAGTGTTCCTATTTCTCCA
>CAUYLG010064513.1:0-61041 GCA_963573385.1 Cacajao melanocephalus
GTTGGGGAGAGAGAGCATGGGGAGAAATGCCAGATATAGGTGATGGGGAGGAAGGCAGCAAATCACACTGCCATGTGTGTACCTATGCAACAATCTTGCATGTTCTTCACATGTACCCCAAAACCTAAAATGCAATAAAAAAAGAAGTCCCAGATGCACAGAGACCTTTTGAAATACCATGATCCAGTAACATCATCTTCTTCTGGTGTTAATGTGGTAATCATTTTCGGTGATAGATTTCACCTTCAAGATTTCTTGAAGAACATTCAGACAGTGCACCCTGAATTGGGTGAAAAAAAAATCAAGTGTGTCCTATTTCATAAGGTTGTGAGCCAGGATGAAGCATTATGTTATCAGGATTGGCATTTCCCAAGCTGAATACAGTCCATGTGATCAACATGTATAATGTTATGCTGGAGTTGTGTTTCATCTCTTGCTTGGGGTTGGAATGTAAACAACCTTGAAATTGTGTTTGGAGGGAAAGAAACCCTTGGAAATGTTTATTTTTAAAAAACACAGATTTTTAAAAAGCAAATACATGTTCTAATTTACAACAGGGAGCAGATACCTCTTTACTTTTGTGAGATTTTTCTAAGACATTAACCTTAAGCTGTCACTTGTGTGTATAGGGAGAAAAATTGGGAGAGTGGAAGAGATGGGTAAGGAAATATTATTAAATGTACTTAAATCTTCCATGATTTATTTCAAGCTGTAAAGCATTTCTTAAACTCAAGTTTGTTCATTATCACAAGGAAAAGAAAGAGAGGAAAATAGTCAATTTGATAGGCTGGTGACATTCCGTATAGCCTGATTCTACGTTGTGATAGAATATCTAACATTCAGCCTTTGTTTTTGATATTTGTACTTTTTCTTGTAAACTATTTACTCTGGGACAAAAAGTCATTGGTTTTGAACTTAATTTGGGCAACGAAATGATATGCTTAACCACCTGCTTTAGCCCGACCATGACTTTTTAATGACTTTTCCATTTTATTTGGTTTTAGAAATTGATCTGCCCTTTAAAAATAATATCAGCATTTAAAGTAATTTTGCTTGTTTTTTTTTTGTCTGTGCAGTAGCTGAATATGCTTTCTAAGGGAACAAATTCAAATATTCAGCCTTTATGAAGATATGAAAATTGGTGTGTCTTAGCTACAAATGGCAATTCTGATAACAAGAACTTGAATGTGGCCTTGAGGCAAGGCAAAAACAGAAAGAGACCACTGAAAGTCAACTTTGTCACCTTAATTTGCAGGCACTGTGGGGAATAGGGGATGCTCCATGGGCATGGGCATCCTCCTGAGCCATATTGGCTGTGGAGTTGTCCATTATATCTGCACAGTTGCTCCTTTGATTCTTCCTATGAATCACATGTTAGCAACCCAAATAGCTGCTAATAGCTCCAGCCGTATGGGTGAAGGTAGGGGCAGAAGCAGCAGAGCTTAAACATAGGTATCCAGAGATCATTGGCCCTTTCCATCTCCTTACTGATTCTCCTATCAATCTGCTTATAAGCACATTCATACCACTCAGTATCCCTGTTACATAAAACAAGAGCAGTGACTGAAATAAACTCAAACTAGCAAACTGAACCAGATATATGAGACTTCGTGGATATTGAAAATACTATACATTCTCATAGCTATAGCATTAATTATTTGGGAGTTATTGGTAAGTACTTGTTTATGTCTACAATGTTCATCTGTTAAATGTGAACTACTACTCTGAAAGTAGCAGTAAGTTTTATTAGGGGAAGGGGTAGAATCACCACAATCATCTAAAACTGTTTTGTTTAATGTTACCTGCCAAGATACATGTCTGATAGGCTGCTGTGGCTCCCACCAGCCTTGACCTCTGCATATCACTGAACCTGTATCCTAGTGTTAATGATACATGTGTCGTATCTACAAATTCCTCATGTGTCTCAGGGTGGTAAAATGTTTCTATTCAAGAGGGGGAACTAAGAACACCTGTAGGTCCATCATATTGGATAAACCACTTACATCCAGCCACCTGAAACTACTGGTACTACTTGGAAAATAAATTTTCTTCTACCATCTTGCCTACTTACCAGTTCTCAGAATATTCTGCCTTTCTTTCCCTTCTTTATTTGATTAACGCAACTTTTAGCTCTTACCTCAAATCTTCTGGAAAGCCTTCTAGACATTTCTCTCTCTTCCTTCCTCTCTGCCACTATTTCTTTTTCAGGATAGGTAAGATAGTATACTGAGCCTTCTCATAGCTTCAAGGGTATATCCATGTCAAAGTAGCCGGCACTCTCTATTCTAAGAAACTTGTCTGAATTTGTAATTGGATTGTAAATATCTTGAGTGCAAGAGCTTCATTTTTCATCTTTGTATTTCCAGTTTTCAACATATGTTGAGTGAATGTGTTCTCAATGTAATATTAAGCATGGCCTATACCTGATAATATAAACAGGGAGATAGAATGAGTATTTAATTTGTCATGTCTGAACCCTCAACTTACAGTTGAGGAAGCTGAGGACTAGATTGTATTCACTCTTTGTTTGTTTATTAATTCATGAATTCATTTGTGCAACACATTGCATTGAGCATCCATGTGTGCCTGGCACTATGCTAGCTACTGAGCAGATAATGCTGAGTAGAACAGAACAGAAGACATAGTCCTTCCCTTATAGAGCTTACCTCTTATTGCAGTAAAGACACGGTAATCCAATCATCACACAAGACATTTATGCTTAGCAACTGTGCTAACTGGGGACTATGGGAGCCAATTGATATGAAAATTTGCCTTAATGGCAGGAATCAGGAAGCCTTTCCTCAAAGGTGTGCTGTTTGAACTGAAATCTGAAGAACCAGCAGAAGGGAATAAGGAGGGAAAGGAGTTTGCCAGGCCCAGGCCAGTGGATTTGATGCCTTGAGGCAGAAGGGAGAGAGCTGCATTCGAGAAACTGCAAGGAGGAAAGTGCAGAAGCAATGAGGGATTCAAGAAGAAAGAGGCATTACAAGATGAGAATGAGAGATGGTCAGGGGGCAATTCTGTAGCACCTGTAGCCACTTAAAAATTTTTAATTATTAACTTAGAACACTGAGAGCTCTGAAATGTGTGAGGGTCAAAGGAAGTGGGAGGTGACCTGATAACACATGCATTTTGAAGAAACCTCTGCGCAGTGTAGAGAGGAGATTGGTAGACAATTGGTGGACTGAGCAGGTACATGAGAGATGGGCCTACTGGGAATAATATGCTGAAGTGTGTGCAAAAGATTTTGGTAGCCTGGAGAGTAGAAAACATTACTGACCTCTCTGTTTTTTCTGACTTTCTCAAATATGCTATGTTCACCTACGTATTATTAAAGAAGGCCTTTATCTACCTGTACTTTAGCATGCTTTGCTTTAGATTGTCTCATTTCGCAGATAAGGGCACAGAAGTTAATGAATGCACCTTTTCTGGGGCCAAAGCCTGTTCAGTTTTGGGATCTCAATCACTTTTGGCACCACTGCTGGCCTTAAGGAGCCTGTTATACAGTCCATGGTGGATCTGGATACCAGGTAGACAGGTGACATTTTTATGAAGAGTGTGAGCAAACCTGAGGAGTAATGTAAATGGATGAGAGGTTAAGACCATTGCTGACCTGGAAAGCCAATGACTGAGGCACCAGAGAAAATAGCCTCTTGGAGGGAAGACAGAACACCCCCTTTCCAGCTCACTGATGGTGAAGCAGGTGCTTTTTTGAAGCAGGTGATGTTCTGAAGATCCAGCTCCACAGAACAAGTGTACCTCTGAAATGCAGAAAATCTAGCACCTGATTTGTTGGCTGTGTCCCCACCCAAGTCTCATCTTGAATTGTACTTCTCATAATCCCAATGTGTCATGGGAGAGACCTGGTGGGAGGTAATTGCATCATGGGGGCAGTTACCTCCATGCTGTTCTTGTGATAGTGAGTGAGTAATCATGACATCTAATGGTTTTATAAGAGGCTTTTCCCCCTTTGCTCATCACTTCTTCCTGCCACCATGTGAAGAAGGCTGTGTTTCCTTCCTCTTCTGCCATGATTGTAAGTTTTCTGATGCCTCCCCAGCCCTGTGGTAGTGTGAGTCAATTAAACCTCTTTCCTTTATAAATTACTCAGTGTCAGCTATTTCTTCATAGTAGCATGAGAATAGACTACTACAGTACATGTAAGAAACTTGGAAAAATGATTTGCTTAGAGTTCCATCTATACAGTCATATTATTAGTAAGACATATATCTCAAGGAAAGAAATTTACTTTTTATGATGTTTTACATTTTGAGATCTTACTGTTCAGTGCCCCACAGTGATGGAGCTATATTTCTCTACCTGGTCACCAGGCTCATTAGGAGGGACAGATGTGGCCTCAGCTTTCATGTGCAGCTCTTGTCTGAGCCCTTCTTTTTCGGAAAGATTTCTGCTTTTTGACTACTTTTCTCCAAGTGCCATCTCCCTTCTCTCAGGCTCTTTTGGGATTACCCAGCCATCACTGTAGGTGACTCTAGTTCTGTAGGTGACTCCAGTTCAGGATCACAACTCTCATGGTTTCTATAAAGATTGTCATCCCACACCCTTCTTTACGTCTGTGACAGTCAGTTGAGAGGGCAATGAGGCAAAGATTTGCCCAGATATGGGATTTGCGAAGACTCAATCGATGTTACTTGGATTGAGTAATAAAGAAAGTTATTTGTCTAAGTTTGAGCAGCAGGAGAATGGCAGGGACCGAACCAAAAAAACAATTTTTAACAATAATCTTTTTTTTTTAATTATTAAATATTGTTTGGGAGCAAAGAAGAGGGATACAATTTGTTGACTTTCATTGCTACATTTTTGGGCAACGAAAGAGAAACAGAGACTCAGGACTGCTTAGAAGTCCTAATGCTATTTGTTTCCCCATTACGATGGCAGTTGAAAATTCTCCTATTATATGCTACAAATACAAGTGTATTAGAGAGTTTATTGTGTACATCTTTTGAACATAGTGTAACTTCTTGTATGATGTTAATATAGTTCTTGGTTCTTATTTTCTGTAAGAGCTGGTGTTACTGTTATCTCTAGATGGGAGCAAACTTCATAAAATGTGGCATTGTTTCTGCATGCATAGGGAAGTAGTTTTTAAAATGTTAGCCTATTCTATTGTTCAGTTATAAAGGAAAGTGATTTTTTAAAGTGCAGGATAAGTGAATTTTTATGTTTCATTTTAGTTATTGAATTGTCTAGGTAATGTATTTTAGGAGGGCACTGTTCCTCTCAGAACTTAGAAAAGCAGTCATTCAATCACACAGTAATTTTGGGGGATTTAAAAATAAATATAACAATTTTAGGATGTCAAGTTTTAGATGTCTAGTTTTAACTCGTTTGCTTTAGCTGACATTGAAGTTCAGTCCCAATGTTATGTGAATGGACCTAGCCTCTTACCTCTTCTTTTTTTTCCTTTTCATTGGAAACCAGTACAGAGAACACGGTCGCTTAATAAGAAAGATGTTTCCTGCTTTGTTTCCTTTTATTCAACTCAGAATGCCTGGGGGGAAAGATTGCTTCCTTTCTGAATGTGGTAAGCCACAAAATGGAAAATGCACACACGAGCTCTTTCCTATTAACCTTGGGGAAAGGTGACAGAAATGTGTGAACAATGCTGTTAGCTATTTAATGTGATTTTTATTATTATTAATTTGGTTTAAGTGTTTCACCTCACAAGTAATTCTCTTGATTTGTACGTTTCAAAATTGTTTCATTTTTCTCCAAAATATCAATTCATCCTTCTGAAATTCTTTGTTAGATTTATGTTATTCTGATTTCAATCTTGGTGATGATTCTTCTATCTGTCATGAGTGGTTTAAGCTACATGTTTATAATTATAGCATATAAAGCCACATAATTCAAGATGGGTCTCGGTGTATGATTCCTTTGCACTTTTTTGGAAATAAAGGCTGTAATGGCAGAAATCCAGAAGCCTGAGTTGAGAATGTTAGGTATCACCAAATACTAGCTTTTCAGAAAAATATCCATGATAAATTAGACACTGAAATCAGCACATTTTTCTGGTTTCGGTTCTTTTGGGGAAACAGTGTTATTTTTTCATTCCTGGCTTAAGAATTATATTTGAAGATGCAAAGACAAATCCAAAATTTTAAATTCTAGTCCAAAGCTTTAGATAAATTAGGGAATCTGTGTATGTATTCTACAACCATATAACCATATATTGACATACATATGTCACTGAAGGTATATTGTAAAAGATAATTTGGCCAACTCTATTGGACCAACTACTCTTAAAGTCTCTAAGAACAATTGGTTTAAGATATTGCCTGGAATGACTGTTTTGCTTATGGTCTCATTCTTTCATGGTCAAGGTGACAGTGTTCTAGGAATGGTTATTTCATTTCTAGAATGTCAGCAAGTCAGCTTTATATGACCTGGAGCAGTTACCATCTACCATCCCAAACACATATGCACATACACACTCACACACACACACACACATACATATGCACAGAGAATTTTCAGAAAGATTCATGGTCGAAGATTTGAGATTAGAACCCAGGAACTCTTAAGATTCCCTAGTTTTGTATCAAAGGTCAATAAAGAGGCATGAAATCAATGAAGTCAACAACTCAGGGAAATATTCCTGAGGAAATGCATAATGGAAGTGGTGGTGTAACTACCTCAAATAAATATTTTTACTGAAACTGATCCATTTGATGAGGTAAGGCAAACATGCCCACCTCTGATTGGATGGTAATTTACTGATCATTATCCTGATTTCAGTGGATCAATGCCATACTCAAGACCTGTATTTGTCAGTGACCTGATTGTCTTATTGCCCTACACACATATATAATCAGGCCAGCTTGTGTGTAACTCTTTGTGACCCTTATCATTGTATTTTTGCTGTTTTGGTCTTTCAAATGTATTCACTCTTCTTTACCATTTTGAAGCCGTTGCTCTTTCACCACTAAGAGCTAACCTTGGTAATCTCTCACCATGTACTGTCTGTTGCCTCATTAAATCCTCACAGTCATTCTATGGCATAGGTAATATGATTGTCATTGACATTATGTACAAAAGGGAGCCAAAGTTCAGAGGGATTGTGTTAATCATTCAGGGTCACACAGCTAATTTCCGGTAAAGCCAGGAATCAGCTCACATCTGTATGATTCCATGGTCTATTCCCTTAGCTGTGATGTATGCGTTCTGTCTCAAATGATCACCTGTAAAATCAGTATCAGTTCGCAGATATTTGTGACTCTCTCAAGAGAACTAGGGAAACTTCTGTAAAGTTAACTAAAGGCCTTTTAACGTTATGTGGTAGTTGTGGTGAAGCAATGATCAATTCCAGTTACAGTAGCTTAAAATGACGGGAGCAAACACATATCTTTGATGATAAGGCTGGGATGGAGGTTAATGTCTCATCAGTTCTGGGTCTCTCTTAGATGTTTGACCTTATCCTAACAACTTAAGCTTTAGGTAAAGGCTGCATTTGGCACTCTAATCCCTTCCTCTCAGACACAGGTGTCCTTCTATGCCCAAATGCAATTCAATCCAAGACATGCCTTCTCCGATTAGTCTCTGGAGAATGTTGTTCCTACTTAGACTCCTGCATAGATCTTAACTTGTAGTCCTGCCAGTGGTGTCCATACATGAGCTGTCATTTGATCATGCAGCCACACCTGGGGACCCATTTCTAAGTTCACAATCGTCTCTGATGCAGGCTGTAATTTCCCCACTAGCGTGCCACTCTGTGAACTGGGTTGTAGGAATAAACCAGACATTGAGTAGCATTTTCTTCATATTAGAGCTTCACTCTCAACAATCTTTGGTTAAGGGAAGACTTTGTTATCTACTCCATAGTATCTTTGAGAAAAAAAGCCTGGTCCCCTTAAGCTCTTGCCTCATTTTTGCGTTTCAGGAATTATTTGTGCTCCGTGTTAAATGTGAATTTTTGGTTAGGTACATAGGAAATATCTACCTAAAACATTTGTGATTGCCACGAAGTTTATAACAGCAATCTAAAAGCTAACACATTCATTAAATGATTAAATTGTTAAATTGGTAGAAAGTGGTACCAAATCCCGTCAGGGAAGGTTTGAAATCTAAATACCTTTCAGTATGTATCAAACATGCACATCCATGAGAAAATAGTATGATAAAAAAGCAGGTTGTAACCTTATTGGATTCATATTACTTTATAGAATCTCCAAATTAATACAAATTTCTAGATATTTATAGTAAGCAGTAATACAAGGAAGAAAACAAAACAGGGAGTTTCAGTATTTAGCTACTACAAATTTGTCAGAAAATAACAAGTGGCAAAGTAACTGAAGATCTCAGAAAATCTGTTGTATGGAGCTGAGGAGAAGGAATGAGTTTAGATTTTTCTTTAAGTTGTTGAAGAAGGCATGGGATTATCTTGTGGTTGATGGTCTTCCCTTAGTTCAATGAAAAAAAAAAAGAGGATCTTTCAGAAAAACTGAAAACTGCAGAAGCAAGATAAGAGGACAAAAGAATTTGAAAGATCATGGTGAAATGAAAAAAGATGGAATGTAGTCAGATGGTAAATTTAGTCTAATTATATTTAGAGATGGGTTAAAGTAATCAGAAGGTAAGGAAACCAATTATGAGATAGGCTTGATAACATAGATGGCTTAATAAAATAGAAAAATATAAATAGAATGCTTTTCTATAAATTCTGGAGGAATTTAAAAATGAGTGTTTAAGATAACTTAGAAGGAAAGATATTAATATAAACTTGATATGTTAGTCTTGAAGAAAAATCAAAAAGCTCATTTTGTGTAATGAGTGGAGGAATACCAGCTCTTTCTCAGATTTTCACTGTTTTATTAGTATTTTTGGATTATAGAAGTTTATGGAGGAAGGAATTTATTTAAAAATAAACACAATAAAACCAATCATATGGTTTTGGCCAAATCGTTCCTTTTCCTTACTTTATAAAGAGCATTTCTCAGAGTCATTTGAAAGTAAAGCTTGATAGGTTTTTTTTGTTGTTGTTTTTTTGTTAAAGTTAGTGGGTGGTTGTTGAAAAATCTTGTTATAGGTCGTTAGGCATTCTTTTACTAATAATTTTTAATGTACATCATGTGGAAAAGACTGCTTAAGTGTCAATGCAGAAACTAGCAGGAATTCCAAATTAAGCTCATCTGTTTTCTGTGATAGAATGATGGTTTGGGAGCTACTCAAGAATGGAGTGCTTGTTAGTAACTGAAGATTTTTCTATCTTCTTTCTTTTGTTCTCAGAGCCACACTTTTATTTTCCTTTTGTCAAGAAAGCCAGGCATTCTGTGGCATGCTAAAACAAGAAGGGATTGGCCCCAACCACAGCTCTGTTGCTTGGTTGTTGCATTGCCCTAAGAGACCCTCAAGAAGAATCTCACAAAATCCAGTGGCCTCCCATAGTCTAGCTTCCCCATGAAATAGCTCCATTTTTATTGCATTAAATTTTTCTCGATGTTCTCTGATTTCAGAGGTTCTCACTGCCTGAGAAGGTCACTCTACCGTGGTGGTAAGCAGTGTGGCCAGAGTCTGCCACAGACCATCAGCATCAATTTTTCAAATCCTGGAACTTTCACTAAGAAACTGTGGTTCTTATTTTAAAAACAAAACAAACCCAAAATCTACAAGCAAGAAAACAGACAAAACCAATCAAAACACCAAAACTTTTCTTAACCTTAACAACTTGTTTTTTTTTCCATGAATATCTAGTTCTTTTTTTAAAAAAATACCCCAAAAATTGAAATCAGTTTACTACATATTCCTGTTGGCTCAAGATACATAGTGATTAATATTTTTTCTCTGTTAAAAAATGGATTGCTTTTACTGTGACAACTTTGACAAAGTCTTTCAAAGAGAGAGAGAAATGTAAATTCAAAAGGATAATGTGGCTTTTTTTTTTTTTTTTTTACTTTAATCCTGTTTTGTGAAACATTAGCTAGGTTAGCATTGCCTCATATTAATCAGTGACCATAAATGCCATTAGGATGCCTTGATAGATGCCCTTGGTCTCCCTTGACCTCAGATCTTGATTGAAGCCTCTTAAAGGCCTGTATGCATGTGGCACAACATCCAACATTGTGATTGCTCACTCAGTAGCTCTGAGCACTTACTCTTCAATAAATTCTTGGATGCAGTGGGGATGGGGAATGAACTTTTTAATTACATGTCTGTTATTTTCTATCACCAGGAACAAAATTAATGGGAAATTAGTTTACAAGGTTTATTATGCATTTTCCCTCTTTAAGAAGAGGGACTCTTTTTCTGACAGTCCCACTTTTGTAATTTTACCATTTTATTTTATTGGCCTCAGTACTGAAATTCCTTCTTTCTTGTTCCAACTACATCAGAAACATTCAATAGACTTAGCAGCCTATGGAAGTCTGACAATTACTTCCTCACGGCAGCCTTGTTTCAAGATTAGGTCCAGAATAAATAAAAGTTTTTCATTTTCCTGGTGGCATCTGTTAGTTTTCAACATTGCCCAGAAAAAGAGTTACTATGGATTACAAAAAAAATGAACTATTTTTTCTTCCATTTGGGGAGAAACAGACATATAAAAAGCCATGAGTGCTTCTTTCATAAACCATATTTTATGTGCATTTGAAAAATCAACCAGTAAGAGAGAGAGATGATGATGGCTGTGGAAAAGTCATAGTGGATAAGCTCAATTTACTCAGTATTCGGGGATAATGTAAGAGCAAAACATGGAAACAGGAATACAGTGTTCTTCATAGTTATAGCTCATTCATTGAAAGCATTTTGAAAACAGTGCTATCTAAACTTTGGATGACAAATAATAAAGCATACTTAACACTTCTCATTGGTTGTGAACATTCAAATACATCCAAGTGTATAATCATGGCCATTCATCATTCTGTAAATCAAAATTAGGTCTTTGAATTCTCCTTTCCTATTCTCAGATCAAGGCATATTTGGCTTCATGTACAATCTTATGCATAATTTTGAATTTCTTGGGCAATCAAGTAATAATACATAACTATTTAAACTTTTCAGAAGCAGAAACTTCAGGTTTCACATACTTCTTATTAATCCTAAGGCCTAGCAAAGGGTGCAGCTGTAGTTCACCTCAATCATACACTATAAATATTTAGATTAGAGACAGGAAATAAGTTTTGGGAATTTCAGGAGTAGAATCAGATGTAGGACCTATTATTGTAGAATAGAGATGGAGATGGGGTTTACGGTTTTGTATGTCACTTGTAGAGCAATAAAATTAGTGTTAAAAACAAGGAGGGCTGTGGGCTTGGATTGTCACAGGAAAAGAAGCTGAGAAAAACAAGAATGCTCACAATTCTTTTGTGAAATGGGTCTGAATGCCTGTGAAAGACGAGCAGGTACTCAGACATGCCTGCCACCACTTGGCAGCAAAGCAAGGAAATAGGACAGTATTAAATTTGTGAAGCTGTTGATCAGAAAACTAGTTTAGTGTACAGAGGAGTTTGTGTGTTTTAAAATACTCTCAAAATGGTAGAACATTACTGGCATTTGAAACAATAGCAGAGTCTACCTATGTTAAAATGATTGTTTCCATTTTTAAATTGTATTCTTTTAATACAAGTCTTGCTCTCTTGTTAAGCTACACCCTTTTGCTTTTCCCTGTGCTCCTTGAACCATCAATGAAAATGTGATTTTCTGTTGGAGTCTTTGGTAAATATGCAAGGCTATTTTCATTGCATCAGAAAGCTGAAAGGGACCTTGGCTGGTCATTCGCGTAATTGAATCATGCCTGTGTTTTGGGCACAATTTTCATTTGATGAAAGAAACACAAGATTTCCCATGATGTTTTGCATGTCTACAAATTCAGGTGAACAAGTCTGTCCTTGGGGTCTGGTTCAGTGAATTAACTAGCAGGATATTTGCTTAACAAAGGCATGCTGTAAATAAGTCTTAATAGTCAATTGGCATGTTCCTTCATGTTAATGCTGTTTTTGAAATTTAAAGTTATGGTTGAAATAAATTGGTATCTGCATGTACGGACTTCTGAAAAATAAGCAGATTTGAGGCATAGTATATTATAGCAGAAATGTCTTTTAATTTATTTTTAATTGTTGTGGGTACATAGTAGATGTATATAGGCAAAAACCACAATTACTTTTGCATCAACCTGATATTTACAGGGTATATGAGATGTACTGATATAGGCATACAATGTGTTATAATCGTATCGTGGAAAATGAGGTTTCCATCATTTCCACCATTTATGCTTTGATTATAAAAAATTCAATTATACCTTTTTGGTTATTTTAAAAATATAATTATTATTGACTATAGTCATTCTGTTGTGCTATCAAATACTAGGTTTTATTCATTCTTTCTAGCTATTTTTTGTACCCATTGATTATCCTCACCTTCCCCCACCCAAACCCTCGCACCATCCTTCCCAGACTCTGTAACTACCCATTTCTCTATCTCGATGTCTTTTAATTGATTTTACCAAAGTGTCTCCCTCATTTCTACATACATGTGACTCACTGGGGAATAAACAAGGAAATCCTTTGTGATAAATCAGTTGTCATCTGAGACACAGAGCTTTTTACACGTTTTTCCCTTTCTTTAAAATCATCGTTGCTCTTCTAGATCAATATCAAACAAATAACAACCAAAAATCAACATGCATAAAAGTGACAAGGTTATCCCAGAGTTCCAGTTGTCATTTTCATGGTTGCCAGCACCCTTTTCCAGGAAAACAAAGAGAGTGGCCAACTAAGTGATGCCCTTGAGGGAGCTGTCTTTCGCCCAGTTTCTGGAGAGCCTAGTGCAGAGGGAGAACTCCTGTCTCTGAGAATACCGCTTTTAGGGCACCGCTTTATCCATTCTCCATCATTCCTTCAGAGAAGGAATTTATAAAAGCAAAACTAGGGCCCAAGGCATGCTATAAGTCTCTTTGCCTCAGCCCAGACAACTGTATTCTCAGGAATGAGTTCATTAACATTTTATTCTTAGGAGAGATATTATCTTTCTCCAGACTGGGGAGAGAGTCTGGCTTGGGAGGCAACAATTAAGAAAGAATATGTCTTCCTTTATAAAGAAAGTCCACTTTATAATGAATTTCCTTTAGACTGTGATCAGCACTGTAAGATCTGGACTGTCAACTTGTACTTTTGAGCTTAGGAGCTGAGAAAACTCTTCTTGATTACTAATTGAAGCCTAAACACTGCAAAAATCAAGTCTGCCATAGCACAGAGACCATGCAGCAAGGAGGCAGGCAATGGCATCTGTGAATTCTCTTTTCTTCCTGTTGCTTCTGTGATTATGTGGCCTGTTTAGAGGCATCTACAGGAGGAGTTTTAGACAAGCACAGGTTGACAAAAACTGATTTCTGGATTGTGCTTGTGTGAGACCTTCTGGAAGTTGCTGAGACTTTTGGAGGATGATTCTTGGCCTTGCTTTGTTTCTGTTCTTTTATTCTTTGGTTTTCATCTGAAGGCAAGTAACTCATGTCCCTACAAGGAAATTCCCCTGAGGAATTAAAGATAAGCATGTATTTCTCAATAAAACATTTTCAGAAAAAATTTGCTGTGTTTCCAGGAGGAGCAGATGGCTGCTATTGAGGGACACCTAGGTTTGTGTTCTGGGAATCTGTCTCCTACTCATAATAGCAGGGGGCAGATTCAGATCTGCAGCAGGTAGAAATAGGCATTTGGATTACTCTGTCCCAAACAAAGCCAATTAAAACAAACCTTGGGAAGAAATGAATTGATCACAGAAGCATCTAGATCTAGGACCAATTAAAAGTTAGTTTATATGACCTATTTGAAGATTTCTCAACAATCTAGACCTATGGCTTAAGACTTGCACAGTACTTATAGTGAAATAAGCCTGGGTTAGGATATGACTTAAGATCACTGACCAGCTGTCTAAGCTTGTTAAGGTTATCCAATATTGCTAAGCTTCAGTTTCCCCATTTAAAAATATGGAGGTAATAATAGCAATTACCTGACTGGTTATTGTAAGCATTAAAGGAGGGCATCAATTACTGTTTGAGGTTAGAAAATGTTCCAAAAGCTTTCTATTCATCTGAGTAACAAGCAAACCATTCTGATTTAATATTTGTATGTGCTTGAGCTTCTCTGATTATCACATTTAGAATATTCAGTATTTGTAATAGTGAATAAAAAGTATGCTGGTTGAGAGGGGAAATAAATGGGTGAATGGAGGAGTAAATAAATGATGCTTGTAACCCTCGTAGTTATGGATTGGATACACACTAGGACAGTGAGGCTGAGAAAATATAAAACGTATTCAAGAAGTAGAAATTTTTACTTTATAAATATTGCTTGGGAGGCTGAATTAATTATAAAAACAAATGTTTTGCATTTGACATTGTCTACCCATGTAATTCAATTCTCTCTGCATTCTCCCACTCTTTTAAAGAAGGGTACCACCTTGATGATGCTAAATGATTCTTGTAGAACCAGCCAGTGGTGGAAAAGAAAGTAGTTCTGACACTTAGTTAAAAAATATAGGTATAAGTAAATAAAGTCAAACTCCACTGCCATCTCTAGTCAAAGTGTGTGCATGTTTTCTTAAGCACAGGCTGAGGTAAATCGTTTTACACTTCTTTTCTTTACATATTTACCCTGTTTTAATGTTTTAATGGGTTGGGGAATAGCAAGAGCAAAGGAAAGAATAGCTGATTACCATTCAAGAGACACATACAAACCACATAAAGAAATCTTTCGTCTGAAAATGATTGCAAAAAGAATACCAAATTCCAATGTAGCTTTAGAAAGTGCACCGTTATCTTTAATTACCTGCTTAGTAGAATAATATTTATTTTGGAATAGGAAGGAATCAGCTCAAAGTTGATGGCCTTGTAATAAATATAAACAAATTAATTTTTTAGAAAGCCATTTCAAACTCTAAAGATACCAGCAACATTTTTATCGATTATTTCTTCAGTGTTATAACAAGCAATTTGTTTTTATGCCATATTTATGAGCTGATATATAATCACACATCTCAGGGGTGAAGAGGACGTTAAGAACCATCTACTTCAATAGCTTACTTGAAATGTGTTTGTTTTTATGTTTTATATATATTCTGTTGTTTTGGTTGTCTCTCTCTCTTACTCTGTCTCTCTGTATCTTTCTCTGTCTCTCTTCCTCTGTTGTGTGTGTATGTGTGTGTGTGAAATAGGTAATATGTATTAAATATCACATAAGCATATTTATACATATATTTTAATGCCCACTATATTGGACTTGTAACAAAATCTTACTACTATAAAGTACTCTAGAGGAATATACTTGTAGCTTATTTTGTAACATATGTTTGGTCATATATCTAATAACAAATCTTTGATTAGGAGCTTATTTCCAATTAGTGCAGTAGTTCTTAACAGGGACAATGTTCCATCCTAGGAGCCTTGTACATGTATCAGGATTTTGCTTTATCATCTCAATGACTGGTAAAAGGCAAGGATGCTGAGTGCCCTATGATGCATGGGACAGTCTTTCTCAAAATGAATCCTCCTGTTTCTCCTAAAATACTTGAATGACCCACTGGATTTTGATGTAGGTAAGAAACTGTTTATAATTCCCTGGGCCTATGCTTTATTTTGCTTAAAAGCTCAGAGTGCGGTCTCTGGTATTTTAATATGCTCTGAGATTTCCAGGAAAACAACTTGTATAAGTTGACAATACTTTTATTTTGTTGAGAACTTTTCCAAGAGATGCTCAATATTTCAGAAAATGACCTATCTAAAGGCAATAGTCCTTGTAGAATTTAAGATAAAAATAAAGTACAGACCATCAGTCTGCAAACTGTAGTTATTGAATTCCCACAATTCTAATTATGGGTGCAAGCATCCAGGACTTCGTTATGTTTTCAAATATAGTTTTTTCTCTTGCTATATAAGGAAATTCTTATAATTTTATTTTGAATTAATACCCTCATATCTTTTTAATGTTGTACTTAGGACATTATATTGATTTTTAAATTTTGTATATAGGTAGGTTATATTGTCTATAAATTTCAATTCATAGATGGTATAACCTATAATGACTGTGATAATGAAAGAGGCATTAACCTAGGTATGAGTGCAATAAGGAGTTGTGTTTGATAGGGCCCAAAAGCTCTGAAATAAAAAAACAGTATACTCAGGGGAATTGCCACATCTTCTAGTACAAGTAGAACTATGGGTAATATATTACTTATCAATTATTGTATAGTAATGTCACCACAAACTGAGTGGCACACATTTATCGTCTTACAGTTTCTGTGGTTCAACAGTCTGAGCATGGTTTAGCTGCATCATCTGTAAGGCTACATCAAGATGGTGGCCAAAGCTGCAGTCTAATTTCTAAGCTTGGTTGGAAAAGGATCTATTTCATGCTTCATGTGGTTCTTATTGGAATTGAGGTCCTTGAGGCTTGTTGGACTATAGATCTCAGCTTGTTGCTGTCTGGTTGGCTAAAGCCTTCCTTTACTTCCTCACCATGCAGATCTCTTCAGTATGGCTGCTTGATTCATTGAAGCCACAAAGGGAGAAAGTCTGTAATCAAGATAGAACTTACAATCGTATGTAATGTCATCATGAAAGTAGCATCCCATTATCTTTGCTGTATTCCACTGGTGAGAAGCAAGGTATAGATCCCACGTGTACTCAGTGGGGAGGGTGACCACTCACCTGCAAGGATAATTGGGGAACATTTTGAATTCTGTTCATCGCAGCCAACTTTCTGAGGCAGTGTTAAGTGTATGGGATGAGATCTTGGGATCAAAAGGTAGCTACTGTGTTCTGTAGTCTTTATTCTAATTAAAGATAACTTTATCCATTAATGTAAAGTCACTTAGAGAAGAGAGAAAACTAGATTACTAGAATGTAATCTGTTTAAGTCTTTTAAGACTACAAAGTCTTTACTAATTTGATTTGCATTTATCTGATGAGCATTTCTATAGCATTGGAGTTTCAAGATGCGGAGATGGGTTATCCACATTTTCTGCCATTCAGGATCTTTCCATCCAGTTCACCCAGCTAGTTCTTGGGCCCATCAAACTTTGAACTAGGATCAGATCTGGAGGATGTAGAAAGCATTTTTTAATTGTTTTTAAAAATGTTTTACGAGTCATGTGAAGGTTTGTTATATAGATAAGTGCAAGTCACGGGGTTTGTTGTATGTATTACTACATCATTAAGGCATTAAGCTCAGTACCCAGTAGTTATCTTTTCTGCTACTCTCCCCCCTCCCACCCTCCAGCCTCAAGTAAACCCTAGTGTCTGTTGTTTCCTTTTTGGGGTTTATAAGTTCGTATTATTTACCTTCCAATTTTAAGTGAGAACATGCAGTGTTTGGTTTTCTGTTTCTGTGTTAGTTTGCTAAGTCTGATAGCCTCCTGCTCCATCCATATTCCCATGAAAGATATAATTGCATTCTTTTTTTATGGCTGCATACTATTCCATGGTATATATGTGACACATTTTCTTTTTTTTTTTTTTATTATATGTTAAGTTCTGGGGTACATGTGCAGAACATGCAGGTTTGTTACATAGGTATACATGTGCCATGGTGATTTGCTGCACCCATCAACCTGTCATTTATATTAGGTATTTCTCCTAATGCTATCCCTCCCCCAGCCCCCCACACCCTGACAAGCCCCAGTGTGTGATGTTCCTCTCCCTGTGTTCATGCGTTCTCATTGTTCAACTTCCACTTACGAGTAACAACATGTGGTGTTTGTTCTTCTGTTCTTGTGTAAGTTTGCTGAGAATGATGGTTTCCAGCTCCATCCATGTTCCTGCAAAGACAGGAACTCATCCTTTTTTATGGCTGCATAGTATTTCATGGTGTATATGTGCCACATTTTCTTTATCCAGTGTATCATTGATGGTACCACATTTTCTTTATCCAGCCTATCATTGATGGGCATTTAGGTTGATTCCATATCTTTGCTACTGTGAACAATGCTGCAATGAACATTGGCATGTATATATCTTCGGTGGTGAGGTTGCAGAGAAAAGGGAATCCTTATACACTGTTGGTGGGAGTGTAAATTAGTTCAACCGTTGTGGAAAGCAGTATGGTGATTCCTCAAAGGGCTAAAAGCAGAACTACCATTTGACCCAGTAATCCCATCACTGAAAGCAATTTAAGAGTCAAATGTATTCATGACATAAACGTGTATTGAAAATCTGATATGTTCTAGTCAATTGTTTTATTGTGGGGGGTGGGCAGAGACTCTGCTTTCATGAAGCTTACAGTCAGTGCCAGCCACCATTTCAGCTTTTGGGGGTCTTCTCATAAGAAGACTAGAGTAGTTAGTGTAGATGAACATGGGTTTTGGAAGCATACAGCCATGGATTAACATTGTATTTCCACTTACCTGCTGTGTGATTTTAGCTTACAAATGCTACTCTCTGATCGTTTATTTCTTCAAGTGAAGAAATGGGTCTAATAGTACCTATCACACAAGATTTTCTGTGAAGATTTTGTGAGATCATATATATTAAGCACCCAGTGCGTAGGCATTCTCAATGTTAAATCCCCTCCTCTTGTCTCTCCCTTAAATAAAATGGGCTATTACAAATTACATATGAAGAAAGACTTTGAAGCTTAACATCCTCCACAAAGTTAGGCAAAAGTCATATGTAACAAATATTTAAATAATCACCTGGAACAAGATCTCTTTAGTTCTTTTTTTAAATGTAAGGTCTCACAACTATTCTCAGTATTTCCTGTTCATTATTTTACTATGGGTAGCATGGCCTGACTACTTAATTATATAAAAGATTCAAAAGGCTCAAAGAAGTATTTGTGTTTGACAGCACAGATAATATTCTCTTTGAAAACGAGAAATGAACATAGATACAAATCAGTGTGCTGGAGTATGTGCATTTGTTTATCTTGGACTAATCTAGTGTATTGAGTCACAAAATTTAGCTGATAGAAGGGATAGCATATGTGAAATAGAGTCCCACAACTAGGTATCAACTTAGAAAATTATTCTTTTATTTAACATTCATTCATTCATTTATCCAACATTTTTAAGTTTCTGTTTCGGGCTCTGAGCACAGACATATCTTGTTTTATGGCACTTTGCTTTATTGTGCTTTGCAGATGTTGTGCTTTTCACAAATTGAAGATTTTTGACAACCCTGTGTCAAGCAAGTCTTTTGGTGCCATTGTTCCAACAGAATGTGCTCACTTTGTTTGTGTCACATTTTGGCAATTTTGAAATATTTCAAAAGTTATTATTAATCTGTTATGGTGATCTGTGATCTTTGATGTTAATATAATTTTTGGGGAGCATGACAAACCATGCCCATGTAGGTTGCAAATTTAGTTGACACATGCTACACCAAGTACCTGTTCCCCTAGCTCTCCTCCCCTCCTTAGGACTCCGTATTCTTTGAGTCAAAATAATACTGAAATTAGGAAAATTCACAACCTTACAGTGGCTTCTAAGTGTCCAAGTGTAAGGAAGAGTCACACATCTCTCACTTTAAACCAAAACCTAAAAGGGAAAGAGCTTAATAAAGAAGGCATGTCAAAAGTTGAGATAGGCCAATAGCTGGGCCTGTTGTTCCAAATAGCCAAGTTGTGAATGCAAAGGAAAAGTCCTTGAAGAAAATTAAAAGAACTACTTTAGTGAATACACAAATTATAAGATAATGTGGCAATCTAATTGCTGATATGGAGAAAGTCTTAGTGGTCTGGATAGGAGATCAACCACAACATTCTCTTAAACCAAAGCCAACTCTCTTCAATTCTATGAAAGCTGAGAGGTGAGGAAGCTGCAGAAGAAAAGTTGGAACCTAGCAGAGGCTGGTTCAGGAGATTTAAGGAAGGAAGCCATCTCCATAACATAAAAGGGCAAGGTGATGCAGCAAATACTAATGTAGAAGCTGCAGCAAGTTATCCAGAAGCTCTAGCTAAGATTATTGATGAAGGTGGCTACACTAAACAACAGATTTTCAGTGTAGACAAAAGGACCTCTGTTGGAAGAAGATGTCATCTAGGATATTCATAGCTGGAGAGAAGAAGGAAATGACTGGCTTCAGAGTTTCAAAGAACAGGCTAACTAACTTGTTACAGGCTAATGCAGCAGGTGACCTTAAGTAGAAGCCAATTCTCATTTACCATTATAAAACCTTAAGGATTACATTAAATCTGTTCTGCCAGTGCCTTATAAATAGAACCGCAGCCTGGATATCAGCACATCTGTTTATAGCATGATTTACTGAATATTTTAAGCCTACTGTTGAGACCTACTGCTCGGAAAAAAATACTCTTTTCAAGATATTACTGCTCATTGACATGCACCTGGTCACTCAAGAGCTCTGATGGAGACGTACAAGGAGATGAATGTTGTTTTCATGTCTACTAACAAAACATCCGTTCTGTAGCCCATGGATCAAGGAGCAATTTCAATTTCTAACTCTTATTATTGAAGAAATACATTTTGTTAGGTGATAACTGCCACAGATAGTGATTCCTCTGGTGGATGTGAACAGAGTCCATTGAAAGCCTTCTGGAGAGGATTCATCATTGTAGATGCCGTTAAGAACGCTCATGATTCAAAGGAGGAGGTAAAAATGTTAACATTTAAAGGAGTTTTGAAAAAGTTGATTCCAATCTTCTTATATGACTTTGAAGAATTCAGGACTGCAATGGAGAAAGTAATTACAGGTGTGATGGAAATAGCAAGAGAATTAGAATTAGATGTGATGCCTGAAGATGTGACTGAAGTGCTGCAATCTCATGCTGAAACTTGAACAAATGAGGAGTTGTTTCTTATAGATTAGAAAAAATAGTTTTCTTGAGATGGAATCTGCTCCTGATGAAGATTCTGTGAACATTATTGAATGACAGCAAAGGACTTAGAATATTACATAAACTTGGTAGATAAAGCAGCAGGGTTTGAAAGGATTGCCTCTAATTTTGCAAGAAATTTATTGTGGGCAAAATGCTATCAAATAGCATTATATGCCACAGAGAAATCTTTTTTAAAATAAAGAGATAATCAAAGCAGTAAACTTCATTGTTGTCTTAAAAAATACATTAGCAAAACCACCTCAGACTTCAGCAGCCACCATCCTGATCAGTCAGCAGCCATCAACATCAAGGCAAGACCCTCCACCAGCAAAAAGATTATGACTTACTGAAGGTTCAGATGACCATTAGCATATTTAGCAATAAAGTATTTACAAAATAGGATATGTACATATTTTAGATATGTTATTGCACACTTAGTAGACTACAGTGTTGTATAACTTTTATATGCACTGGGAAACTGAAAAATTCAGGTGACTTGCTTTATTATGATGTTCACTAGAACTGAACCTGCAATATCTCTAAGGTGTTCCTATACCTGAAAAATAGTTATCAGTAAGATGTATAATGTGTGACAAATCCAGATAATACATTTTCTGGGGGGAAGCTGAGCTGTTTCAAAAGTCTTCCTTTTATTCAAAGAAAAAGCAGAGTAGCACAATCAAGTAATTTTATTTATTTTGTACTCACACAATAATTTACACTTCTTTTTTCAGCAGGTAGTAAGGGAGGTGGGTTAATTTGGAATTAAATGTTCTTAGATCCTGCTGTTCAGTTGGTTGGAGGGTATTACAGATGTTCTTACTTAAGATCTCTGTTGTTTTGAAATTCCCATTTTCCTGTGACCTAAATTCTGTGATGTAAAAGAATCCCAGCCACCACAGAGATAGTCTGTTTTTCCTTATTTAAATGCTTTAAACTTTAGTTTTGACTGGATGGTCTCTTAATAGAATTCTTGTGAGTCTGTAACATCTTAGCATCTTTGGTTGACACTTAGAATATTCTCCCACAGGCATATTTAACTTGCCTATATGCTTGTATTCCTCATTAGCTTATTTTCTCTGGAGAGTGAGACTCTGTTTCTGTATGTAACTGTTGATCAGTAAGTGTTTTGATTATTACTACTTAGATCTTGAAAATGGGCAGGCTCCTATTCCTTTCCTATTTGGTGCCCCCAATGAATTTTTACATTCAAAAAGTAAAGATATGTTATCTTGGTTTTTGTTTCTGAGAAATATTAGGAACATTTTGCTGCAAATTTCATGGACATCCTATTTGGCACGAGAAATTATTTATTTTAAGGCCTTGTGTAAAATAAGCTTCAGGATTTTGATCTACTTTGGGCCCCGGAGAGTGTAATATGTAATGAAAACTGCAACTCAAAGAAATAATGAAAGGTCTCTTTAGGAATCAAGGTGGTAGTTCTAGTTTTTGAAGTGTTGTAATCAGAGTCAACAACCATTTTTAATCTCTGATCACCAAAGCAGGCCTCATTGGGGTCAGCTGGCCAAGCAGCCTGATCTCAGAGCAATAGCTCCTCCTATTTCTAGATTCAACTCAAGCATCGATTCCCATAAGAAACCTTGACAGAACTGCCTTTTCTCCCACTTCCAAGTCATTGTGACCACTCCCTTCCTTTTGCCTTCACTTTCTGTCCTGACTTGCATTTTATCAGCTAATTACCTATGAAATTTGTATGAAAATATAAAGCCCACAACCCTAAGCTAATCTGAAACACACAGCAAATGGAGGTAGCCACATACATATTTGATAATTTTCCAGTTTATGGCATAACAGTTAAATCATTGTAATTTATTATGGAATGTATAGATCAAACATTACATTTATTCTATACTGTGTGCATCTGGAGTAATCCATTTGACATATTTTCTTACATTGTACTAGAAAAGTTAATGATGCCACTAAAGAGAACCAAAAGGAGGAATTAGAACAGAAGATGTAGCGAGAATTGCTAAAATAAAGGAAATACGGTATAAAGGAGAAAAAAATGCTTTTATGGAGTGATTTTAGAGTATCTATGGCTGTGTAAAAATGCACATCAGTTTATCAGTTTTATAAGCCAATGCTTGGTGAGTATGGAGTTCTTCAGTGATCCAATCTCAAGTAAATCAGCAACAAATAAGAAGAAATTATGTTTCTTTGTAGAATGTATTGTCAACCACTGAATTTAATGTTACCAGTAGATGCAGACTCATGAAACACAGTATGATTTTGATAAGGTCTAAGCAATCATCAAATCAGAAATGGACCTCTCATGCTACAAAATTATACATTTAAGAAAATAATTTTAAGATAATTGGCTTTTAAACTATTTTTGGATATATCAGAAGGATGGTTGTGGAAATAACAGCACAGTAAATGAATAGTTACTGGAGGACATAAAAGCAGAAAAAAAATCTGAAGTATAAGGAGATACAGTCAGGCTGTTTGTAAAATACATTTAGATGCAGAAGAGGTAACTGTGTGGAAAACCTTTAAAACTACGATTGAAAGAAAAAAAAAGCCCACTTCCCAATTTCAAGTTCTATTGGGATTGTTTGTGTTATAAAGAGTTGACTAATAAATTTGTGCCAAGAATTATTATTTCTGTATCCAAACAAAATGTCCGCAGTTCATTATGAGAGAAGATGATGCCACTGCTTCCTGCAGTGGCACTCTCATCACATATATTGGTAAGTATAGAGGTGCCAAGGAGAAGCAGGTGACAGTTTTCTCCACAGCATCCATAGTCATGCTGTTCAGCAGATAAGCCTCGTACAGTTAGTATGTCCTGTTTTTTTGCTAAATCCTGGGAAAAATGAAAAGAGTCTTGCTTATCCAGTTGTGTTTTGCTGCTTAAATGTATTAGAAGGAATACATGCAGGAAGCCTATTTTCAGTACACCACTGTGTTACTCAGTGGTCTTGAATTTCTGGGATCTTAAAATAGGGTTATTAATATTATGGAGAAAGTCATACTGCCAGGTAATCTGGTTGAGATGGAGACAAAGCATAAACCAAAAGAGGTGTATATGTATATTAAGAAATTTGACTGATTATTGGAAACAAGAAACAAATGTATTTGTTTTCATTAGTAAATAAGATTTTTTTCTCAGGATATGAGTAAGAATTAGTAAGGAAATAAATGCATGGCAAGGAGGGCACAATATTAAATTACTTTCTTAGTAAGGTAGGCTATTAAAAATTAATCCCTCTGTTTATCAGTTCTCCATGTCCAGAATTAATTGAACAGCTGTGCTAACATTAAAATAACATTGCTTGCTGGCTCCCAACAATAATAGCATGGAAGAATGTTTTAAGGCTTTGTTTTCTGTTGGAAGAACAGAATGAAAAATGTAGAAATGTAGAAGGATGCAAATAGTCACTCATCCAGAGATGATCCATGTTAATGTTGTAGTGTATTTCTTTCCATATTTGTTGCTTTGCCAATTTCACACAGTTACTCTTTAATGTATATGAAGTGGTTAAGTCTTTGTGCGATTACAAAATAAATTTATGTTCAGTTTTTGAGAAAAATAAGGAAACTATGAAAACAGTATAAAGAAGAGCATGTGTGATTTCTAGAAAACAGTAAAAATAATTTGGAACTACTTTTAATGACAAGGGTAGGCAGTTACGCTTGCTAAAATAAATAGGAAAATCAGCTCCAGCAATAAATGAATTAATTTTTAATGTGTCTGGTTAGTGTATTCTGCAGCAGGCTCTGAAGTAATTTATAAAAGAGGCTTCATATGTGTTCTGAGGGGGGAGCACCATGATGAGAATATGGTGGTTAGCTTGGAATAGGCATCATCAATGATTTGAATGCATGCCGTAGACCATGTATGCTTTGAAAACTACAAAGCTTCTCTAAATCTTGGAGAAGCAACACAATGAAAAACCTATTACTAAGCTTTTGAGGGTTCCTATCCTGAATAGGACTGTTAACAGTAAACTCAGGCTGCAGTTGATTTTTTTTCCATCATGAACATATTATCTGGGTCTAGTGAATTACAAACTCTCCTCTTGGCTTAACATTCTCTCTGATGGCTTTCTGCACAATGGCTTCCTCTTCTTGCTATCATGGTAATTACTCAGGAGACATACTATAGGTTTTCTTGGGTTTAGATCAGCTTAGGAAAGAAAAGAAAATTTAATCAGTGGGCAGATTTCTTTGGTATTTTCCATATAATACTGGGACCTCTGTTTGTTACTTTTGTCCTGTTTCCTGTTACAGAAAAGGCTGAAAATCAGCATGCAGATGAATGAGATAGCAGATGGTTTCCCATGATAGAGACCAACAATTTGTGAGATAAGCTTAGTAATGACAACCATACATAAGAGAAAAGGCAGAATTGGAGTATAGTATTTAAAAAGCTTTCAGGCCCTCAATAAATGCTTGCTATTGTTAAAAGAGAGAGAGAGAGAGAAAAAAAGCTCTATATAATACATCAATAAAATTTTAATTTTCAGTTATTTTTTATTTCACCACTCTGTGACACAGATTTAGGGGTGGTGTGGATATTCTTAGAGTGGAAATTGTTGAACTCTTAGATTAAAGCTACTCTAGTTCCTAATTTTCCCTGTAACTACACATATAGAGAAGATCACTCTCATAGGTGCTAGTAAGTAGGAGATAAAGGTTTCGAGGGGAAATAGAGGCAGATACACAGAACTGGGAGTAGTCCTAAGCTGGATCTTCAAAATGATTCATGTCTTAGAAAATGTGATTTATGAGAAGTTAGGACTGTAAGGTCGTTTTGCATGAGGAAAGATTACTATAAGGGTCTTTCATGATAGGGGTCAAATATATGAAAGATTGTTGCAGGGAGGATGCTGACCAGCTATTCTACAACTCGACTGGGGATAGAAACAGCTTTAAAATACAATGTACAGAATTTAGATTAGATGAAGGTAGCATACTTTGAAAGTAAGAGTTATTAAATGCTAGAATATTTTCTGGGCAGGTTATGAAATCATTTTGATGAAATTATTTATGTTTATTCAAAAATAATGAAAACATATTAAATATCTAAACATTGATCTATTTCATGTCAATTATATATTGATATTACATATCAATAGTTGTCTATTATATATGTATTGATATATTACATTGTATTGATATATTACATATCAATATTCATATATATGTGCTTATTATGTGTGTGTGTGTATAGATAAAGAAGATAGATTTTTGACTTCGATGGCATTATAACTTGTTAATTTTTTTTATTTTGGAATTTACACTGAAGTAGCTTTCAGATACTGTTCTCAAAGGCTTAAATTGAGTATGTTGACAATACCCCAAACTACTGGATGATATTTGTAATGAGTTTCACCCTGTATCAATACAGAAGGGTGTTGCAGTTTAGCAAAAGAAAAGATAATACGCTGTGTTAAACCTTTGCTTTCTGAATTAGGACAGTGAGGAAGTTTAACATTTTCCTTTTTTCTTTTCTTTTCTTTACTGAAAAGAAAGTCAAGCCAGCAATATGTTTCTGAGAGAGCAGTGATGCATTTCCCAACACTGACAACGGTCTGCTTGGCTTTTTGAGGCTTCCAGGATTCAGAATTGTCTTCTCTTGAATAGGTCTGTGCATTGTTTTTCTTTCAGTTTTTCTCCTTAAGCAGCAAAACAGACCATTTAACTTCCAAATATTTACAGCTTACAAGTAGATGAACTTCCCAAATCTGTTTTTTTTTTATGAAAAGGAAAACAATTAGCCACAATAATTTATAATATAATACTTTTGAATCAAAGTTATTAGATGCCCTAGGGTCTTTTCATGGCAGATTTTATATATCACCACCATTAATAAATCTGTTATCAGAATTGTGCCTTTCTCTCTCTGCTGATAGTTATTTTTAGACTAACATATTCATATCTCCTTCTGATGAAAAACATTAAAATTGTGAATAAGGCATATGAGAAAACCCTAAAGCTCTGTTTTACACAAAGGAAACTCATAAATACTGGTTTTTCAGGGTAAAGCATTGTGTATTATTCCAGTTTGTACCACAGGGAAAGCCTAGTCACACATGAAGCTTCATTAAAAGATGGTCTAAAGAAATATTTAATGGTTGAAATATAAGGTCTTATTCTGAATATCTACCTTCACTTTATAATAATAGAAACTGAACTGAAAATATTCAGCAGATGATTTAAAACATCCTCTCATTTTAAACGTAATATCTAGGCCTAGGAATGTGACATCATGTTCCAAATGTTACAAATCCAGCATTTTTCCTTGATATCTTTCTAAATAGATTGTTTAAAGTTTTTATTCTCCTGCATATATGCTGCCACTTTTCTAAGATCATTTTGTAGGGGTATCCTTTAATGAAAGAACCTCAAAATACATGCCCTTAATTTGAAAACAAGGGAGAGGAGCCTTCATGTTTGTGGACTGAGCTAAACATGTGTCTATTCTCCCCTCAAAAATCCCATGGAAATGACAGTAAAGACAGAGAAAAGATAATGCATTTCTGAATATACTGAGGAACATACACTCCAGAGAGCAGAAACAGGAAGAGCGGGCTCTGCTAAAGCTGAAGGAGCCTTCCAGAGGGAACCCAGCTGGGCTCTGTGTTTCGGTCAGCAGATACAGAGAGAAGCCGAGGTCAAAAGCAGGAGAAGAGAAAGTGAAGTGATTGGTCACAGGTTTGGAAATGTCTCAGGTCTGCTCATTCCAACTCCCTGCATGTCACTGCACACTTACCCCAGAAGTAAAGCAGGAGAACTCTGCAAACAGAACCAACAATCTGCAAGGGAGGGCATTGCCTCCTAGCGTGTGGGCTGGTGACCAAGTGCAGCCCTCTACCCTAGCTCTGGGAGTTGAAGAGTCACTTTCTGCTTTGCATGTTCCATGTAAGAGCTAAAGCAAGGCACATCCTGGAGAAGTGAGCCAGGAAAGTGGATCAATCCATGCCAACAACCTATATTAATTAACCTGATAATTAATATATATATAAAGTTAAAAAAAAAGAAGAAGAAAGAAAGAAAAATGGAAACAAATGACCCTGAGAAAGGATTTCACAACCTCTGCACTATCAACCTATTGGATTAATCTTTAATTCTGGAAAAGTGTTCTTTACATTGCAGGATGTTTAGTAGCATGCCTGGTCTCTATCCAGTTGATGTTAGTAGCAAGCAGCGTCCATCCCTGCCCACTGTGAAGAAAAATGTCTCAATAGCTAGACAAAGATATTGTAGCATACCCTGGAGGACACAACCAGCACTAGGTGAGAACCACTATTCCAGAGAAAATGGAAATGGTTTAGAAAAGAGATCTTTTAACTGTCAGGTCTCCATATGCAAGCCTGGAGCCTGAAAGTCTCAAGTCCTGCTTGCCTTGCCTAATTGTCTCCCAACCCCCACCTGCGTTCACCGTTGTCCCCAATAGCCTAGTGGAGCTTCTCTGGACAAGTCCCTTACCCCACCCTGCCATCTTAGCTGTTACAACGATAATACTCTTATCCCACCCGCCAGCCATTGTAACTAACTTATAGTAATGTATACTCCTTGCCCCTACCCCCACCACTGTAACTGATCTTACTCTGTAACTTTCCACTGCCCACCCCAAACCTATAAAACCAACTCCTATCCCACTGCCCTTTGCTAATGCCTTTTTAACCT
The DNA here is from genome assembly GCA_963573385.1 of Cacajao melanocephalus. Lineage (NCBI taxonomy): Eukaryota > Metazoa > Chordata > Mammalia > Primates > Pitheciidae > Cacajao > Cacajao melanocephalus. Next base: position 28,437 of record CAUYLG010064513.1, read on the forward strand.
GCACCCAGGTGAATAAACAGCCATGTTGCTCACACAAAGCCTGTTTGGGGGTCTCTTCATTTAAAGCATGTGTTTTCAGTATCTACCTTGGTATCTTCAAAGATATTGAAGAAATTATAGTCTCTAAAATAATTTTCTGATATGGAAAATGAAGGAATCAGAGGACAGAAATAATCCATAGACTTTTAAAGTATAATTATCAAAACTGTTGAAAAATTCAAGGAAATCTTGCAAAGGGAAAGGAAAAAAGAAGGTAGAAGATGTGAAAAATGTGAAAAGACAAAGAGAATCCATTTAGAAAGCTCAGTATCTGTCTAATAGGAACTCTAAAACCAGAGAAAAACAGCACAATAAATGAGACAAAATAATTATGACATTTCCTAGAGTTGAAGAAAGGCATGTCCTCAGAATGAAAGGGCCCAAATAATGTTGAGAACAATGAATTCTAAAAGATCTACATCAGACACATGCTAATGAAACTTTAGAATGCCAAGACTTAAGATTTTGAAAAGTTTTGAAAAAGAAAAGCATAAACAAACGTTCTGTCATAGGAATGACAATCATAGTCAGGTTTTCAGTCTGCATCTTGAAAATGCCAGATGATAATAGGACAGTGCCCTTAGTGTTCTGACAGAAAACAAACCTAATACCAAACAGAATCGAATAGGAAACTCAAAAATAGACACATGTTAATATGCTCAAGTGATTTTTGACAAAGGTACAAAGCCATTCAATTGCCTTTTCCACAAATGATGCTGGACGTCCAATGGCAAAGTGAGTCTTCACCTAAGTCTTACACCTTACACAAAAGTCAACTGAAAATGGATCACATACTTAAATATAAAATATGAAACTATAAAACCTTCAGAACAAAACAGGAGAATGTCTTCCAGATCAAGGGTGAGCCAAAGAATGCATAGACTTGCTACTGAGATCACAATTTATAAATGAAATGTTGATAAATTGGACTTCATAAAATTAAAAACGTTTGCCCTGCAGAAAACCCTCTAAAAGGATGAAAAGACAAGCTGCAGATTGGGAGAAAATATTTACAAAACAAATAGTTGACCCAGGACTAGTAACTCAAAAGCCAACAGTAAAAAAATTCAGTAACAGTCTTTGAAAAATGAACAAAAGACACAAAGAGATATTTCACCAAGGAGGATATACATTTGGTGGAAAAACACATGAGAAGATGTTCAATGTCGTTAACCATTAAGAAAATACAAATTAAAACTACAATGAGATATCACTATCCAACTATCAAAATGGCTAAAATAAAAAGATTAGTGCAAAACCAATTGTTGGTGAAGGTACAAAGAAACTGGATTACTCATTCATGGCTGGTGGGATTGTAAAGTGGTACAGCCTATTCTGGAAAAGAGTTCAATTTCATAAATAAACTAAACATTCAGCTACCGTATGACCCAGCAATTGCATTCCTAGGCTTTTAGCCTAAAGAAGTGAAAACTTGTGTTCACAGAGAAACCTGTACACTCATGTTGACTGTTTACAGCAACTTTATTTGTAATAGCTGCAAACTGGAAACATCTCCAATGTCCACTAGTGGATGCATGGTTAAATACATTGTGATACATCCATACCATGGAAGAGTTTTCAGCAATAAAATAGAACAGGCATGCAAGGGAAAGTTACATGCAACAACCTGGATTAATTTCCAGAGAAATATGCTGAGTGAGAAAGGCCAATTTCAAAAAATTACATACTGTATAATCTAATTTTTATACCACTTTGAAACAAAATTAAATGGAGAACAGATTAATAGTTGCCAGGGTTTAAGTAAGGTGGAAGGTGACTGGTTGTGGCTATAAAAGTTCAGCATGAGAAATGCTTGTAATGATGGAATTGTCTGTATCTTGACTATGAGTGTCAATATCCTGGATGTGATACTGTGAAATGGTACCATGGCAGCAACTGGGTTAATGGTAGATGGGATTTGTCTTATTTCTTACAACTGTCTATGAATTTACACTGATCTTTAATGAAAAGTTTAATTTAAAAATTTGATAGTGCTTGATTTTATCAGTTGATCATGCTGCTCTTAGTTGAAATAAGTTTCAAAAGGATCTACATAATGAATCTGCCAATCACTGAAAACTCTCATTTATCTGTCTTGTCTTTCCTTTCAGTTTTTGTTTGGTTTCTGTTTTAGTAACCTCTTAGAAAACGGTAGTGTTTAAAGGAGACCTAGGTCTCTTTTACCAATTTAGGATAACTTCACAATCTCAACAGATAATTTGGTATCTGTGTACACACACACACAAAATGAAATTCTTGTGAGTAGGTTACAGGGGAAGTGCTGAAGATATAAACAAAGCAGTGCTCTGGTAAAATTTCCTACTGCATTGAAATAAAGAGCAGAATAAAATTATTAAGATAGCCCACCATTTTCCTTACAAACTTAAAATGTTCTTCCTTTTATCTCTGGGGGTTGGATATTCCCTGTTTATTGTTCCTTTATTTTGCTGTATATCAAGTTGGCCATTTAATCATTGGCTCTTTAGCAGGGTGGATGTAGATAGCATGAAAAAATAATAAATTATGCAGTTTATCATCACTTCCCTATAAAACACAAGCACATGAAGGATATGAGTTTCATATAAGCTAATGTATTTATTTAATGTGATTTTAATCAAACTCCTATAAAAAATTTTGGTTATGGAATCTGTTTTGGAATTTGAAAAATATATGTAATTCATCTGAAATAAATGTGTAAAAATAGCTAATTTTCTGGTGAGATATAATATGTGGGATTATCACTGCCACTTTTCAAAATGTAGTTTAAAGAACAATACTTAGAGTAGCGTTATTCTGAGTAAAGAATATGGGAAAAAAAAACCCCAAGATCATAAAAAACCCAAAAAGAGATTCTTCTTTGTATGAGAGTCTATATATAATATACTTTTTTAATGTATATATTTTTTAATATAATCTATTTTTATAAATAATAATATAATAGACTGTATTATATATTATTATATAACATAAGGAGGAAAGTGCCATTAAATAAAAGATGTTGGAGCAACTGGGTAACTGTTTGATAAACAATAAACTTAGACCATTTGTTGCACTATACACCAAAATAAATTTCATTAGATTTTAAGGTTAAGTGAGAGCAAAAAGATGTCACACACGAAAAACTGCCTCTGAAAGTAAATATGTTTCCCTTAGAGTGAAGGAACTCTTTTAATGCATTCAAGTAAAGAGAAAAATGTAGAGAGAAATATTAATACATTTGCTATATAAATGGCAAATGTTTTATATGTTGAAAATCATTTCTATATTAAATATTTATATTAATGATCTGTCTGTTATATGTGGTAGATGATTGATATACCTAACATAAAACATGCTCATTTAAATAATAATAAAAGAATAAATATCTCAAAAGACAAAAGCCATATATAGATAATTCATCAAATGGAAAATTATTATAAATAAGCAAATTTTGAAGTAAAATAAAATAACATTTAAAATATAATTAAAATAGCCAGTGTTTTTTTTAAGGCTAATATTAATATTCTTTTTTGATTCTCACTTAACCTTAAAATCTAATGAAATTTATTTTGGTGTATAGTGCAACAAATGATCTAAGTTTATTGTTTTCGCTGTTATTCTATAAAATGTAATATTATTAATTCAAAAATATGTTTTTAAAAAATGTTTAGGGAAAATGCCAAAATTATGCTAAGTAAAAATTCAGACAATATTTAAAATTTTAATAGTCTGACAGATTCTGATATAGGTAGAAGAAAGAAAAGGAAGGAAGAAAAGGAAGGAAGGAAGGAGGGAGGGAAGGAGGGAAGGAAAAGAAACAAATGTAATGTAATTTTCATGTAATTGTACAATAGGGAAGTGTTTAAAGTACGCTGAGTATTTGATATGTAATTTAAACACTTCCCTATTGATGAACATTTGACTTTCACCATTATTAAGAATATTGCAATTAAATTCTTTGTGCATAAACTGTTGGTTATATTCAGAAAGAATTTTTGAAATAGTAGATGCAAATAACAAAAGTCTTTAACATTTTGTTTTATATTGCCTTCAAGCCTTTTTTTCCTGTATACATGTGTAGAATTACACGAAAATTAAATTACCTTTCAAAAACAAAAATTTTATGCAGGCATTATAATTATGTATTTGAAGTGTTTTTGTTTTAATAATATGTAAAAGTGCTTATGATATAATGCTAAGTAATTAAACCATATGAATATATGTTAAAAGGCTTCAGGAAAATATGGTAAATTATTAGCATAGGTTACCATTGAGTGGTGAAATCGTAATTGCTATTTCTTTAATACTTTCTGTACACTCCAAATTTTCAACTACAAACATCCAACCATTGCAATAAAAAAAAAGTTTAAAAAAATCTCTGAGGACTTATATATCACACCAGAAGCATTTATATATTTGTTTAGTTAATAAAACCAAAATATTCTTTAAACCACATCTCAACTTTGTTCTTGTCTGCAATACTTTGGCACTGCCTGGATTTGGCATCATGAACTAAATTTAATAACAGTAAGGTGTATTTATAAAGAGGAAGAAATGAGAGATAACAGCCCCCTGTTAGGACTAGGGAGTCTGACAGATTTTGATATGTTTTGTGCACTGGTATCTGTGTTTTCATTTGCATTGATTTCTTTTCTAAGGACCTTACAGCTAAAGCCAGGTCCCCAAAGAAGTCAGGGGTTTTTGTGTTACACACAACTTGGCGGGAGGCAGAATGTCTGCAATTACTCCTTCTGCTTTTAACTGACTTTGAATCCTGTACTTTTGGCTTGAGTACCTGGCTTTCAGCCAGGACAAGGCAAAAAAACTCTATCTGTTGGTTTTCAAATGTCATTTCCCCTTTGGCTTTGTTGATGGTAAAATTCTGCTTTTGCATCTGAAATTGGAAACACTTCTAATCCTGGAGTCTCAGTGTAATTCATTGGAAGGCTTTCTCTTATCTGTGTCTAGGATCAGCCTTTAGTCTGATCTTCATTTTTATCCAGGTGCAAAACTCAAATACTTTTACTTTTAGTGCAGTGGCCCAAATTTTCTCCCTAGTTCTGCTTGTGCTACCATTAACTGTCAGTTCTTAATTATATCTACACATGACTGTGGGCCAGAGGCAGCAAGATCTGGATTTTCTCTTCCTCTCTGAGTGCCTGACCCTTGGATAGTCATTCCTTCTTTTCAGTTTTGGTAGGTTCTGGGTTTAGATTTGTAGCCTAACCTAGTGAAGACATTCTTTGGCATGGAAAAGAATTATTTCTGATGTGTATAGTTTCCCAGAAGTTAAGACTACCCCCTTGATAGATTTATTTGCATTTAACCCATAGAAAGAATGAAAAGTTGAGTTATATTAACAAGATTGTCTTGCAGTATATGTATGCTTTAAACTTCACAGTGACTTTGACATGCCTATTTCATTTAGTTTATACAACTCTTGGAACATCTGTTTGCCCATTTTCTGCATGAGGAAACTGAAGTTTAGTAAAGTTAAATTGTTTTTCCCAGGCTACCCAGCCAGGAATCACTAGTTCCTCTCTCTCAAAATCCAGCATTTGCCCACTAGACCAGAGCTGCTTTGAATGACTATAGTATATGGAATTCATTTTAACAGAGTCCATTCTAAGCATGTTGTTAATGCTTTGATCAAGCATCTTTAGTAGCACCTTTTCATTTTCATTCATATTTTATTATACGTGTGAGCTACCCACTTTCTGTGCAGAAATTTCAAGGAAAAGGAAATTAGGTTTTCTGTAATACTCCTAACCCCTGTCCTTATAAGATGAAGTACAAACTCTTTAACACGATATATAAGACTATTATCTGGGTACCCCAGGGTACTGAGCCATTCTTATCCATGTTACTCACCTCTAAACTCACAATACTCCTGTCACACAGAATTTTCCTTTGTTGTCCAAAAGTGTCCTGCTTAAAATGTTACCATCCTCAGTTCTCATCTGCTTGGTGACCTTGCATTTCAGTGGTAGTCTTATGCTTTAGTGTACATGAGAATAACCTGGAGCATTTGTTAAGACATAGATTCTTGGACACCCACTTCTAGGGTTTCTGATTCAGTTGATCCAGGCCCCGAGGTTGCCTTTCTAACCAGTTCTCACGTGGGCCTCTTGCTGCTGATCTGGCATCACACTTTAAGATGCATTATTCTACTTATCCTTGAAGACCCTAACATGATTTGTCTACAGATCCTTTTCCAACTATAGGCATATTTAATTGCTTGTTACTCTATGCTTTCGTGCTCTTGTATTCGTGAGTGTCTTCTTTGCTTAACTGTCTTTTACAAGGGACAAGACTTGTTCTACCTGTGTTTAGATCCTCATGGGCTTACATAATGGAAACTCATGAAGAATTTGTATGAATAAATAATGAACCTGGAAACGTTTGTTTATTTAAAGTTGTTTGTACAGGATACATTTTTTGCGTCACTGGTTTTCATTATTATTGTCTTTGTTTCCTGATCAAACTCCATTTCTAGGCAAACTGGATGAAGAAAACGATGTAATCTAAAAATAAAATTTGAAGTCTCCCAGCCATCTGAATGGTTCTCTTCTCTCAGCCAAGGGCATTCCAAAATTAACCTGAAAAGCTAGTTCAGGCCATGATGGGATGGGGGAGTAGGACATGCCTCAATATTCCCTCTTCTCTTCTGGAATTCAGGCACAGCTGACCATTCACATTAAAATAGATTTTAAGCTTTTTTTCTTTCTTTCACTCTCACTTTCTTTCCTCTCTTTCTTTCAAAAAAAAAATAGATTTTAAGACTGACAAGGCAGACTTTTTTGTAGCAATAAGATACCAAATTCCAGCCTGACTGTAGTATAGTATCACATTACAGATAGCAGGCCCTGAAAAAAATCAAAGTATTTTATCCCAAATTATGTTTTTTGTTTTTTTGTTTTTCCCGTATCTTGGAATACTCCTGCAAATCTGTCTCTCATGAGGAAAATCCACATTCTGAAGAGAATCCTTTTCCTTTTCCAGGCCTCTTTCCTGATCCAGAAGAAAATCAACTCTGATAAGAAACATTTACAATCTATTTCCTCCAAAGCCTGCTACCTGGAGCCTTCTTTGGTTTCTTCTGTGTAATGGGAACCCTGGTTTCCACAACCCCTTATCTTAACCCAGACATTCCCTTCTACTGATTCTAGGTCTTTAGACTATAATTTAACTCTTTCAACCAATTGCCAATCTGAAAATCTTTGAAGGCCCCTCACACCTTGCCACTTCAAATTGTCCCACTTTCCAGATCAGACTAATATACATCTTACATATATTGATTGACGTCTTACATCTCTTTAACATGTCTAAAACAAAACTGTAGCCCAACCATGTCGGGCACATGTTCTCAGGATCTCCTGAGAGCTGTGTCTCAGGCCACTGGCATCCACATTTGGCTCAGTATAAATCTCTTTAAATATTTTACAAAGCTTGACTCTTTTCATCGACAAGTAACACATATTTTAGTAACTACTATGTACCAGATACTGTGCTTCGTATATATTATTGTGTAATTCTCAGAATAATTCCCATGACATAACTATAGGATGTCTATTTTAAAGATAAACTGAGGCTCAAAAAATAAGTATTTTGTAAATAATAGACTATATAGAATAAAAATAAAAGACTGGAAATATTTGATTTCAACATTTTCTTACTCCAAAATGTATTCCAATCTTCTGCTCTACCCCGTCTCTATTAAAAATACAAAAATTACCTGAGTGTGGTGGTACACACCCATAATCACAGCTACTTGGAAGGCTGAGGTAGGGGAATTGCTTGAAATCAGGAGGCAGACATTGCAGTGAGCCGAGATCACACCGCTGCCCTTCAGCCTAGGCAGCAGAGTGAAACTCTGTCTCAAAAATAAATAAATATTAAATTAAATTAACTCTTGCTTGTCTCATGGTATATAAAGATGATAGAACAGTGGCTGCCTATCTTTAGGTAAAATAAAGTCTAATCTCTAATTAACATTATTAGCAGTGGTTCCTGCTCTCCTCTTTGTTTTTGTTCTTTGCATCCAGATTCAATTCCTAAATTACTCCCAGTATGGCAATGATTTCTACTGTGTTTCTCCTTCACTTTCTCTGTAGATCATTGTAGAGGTAGCTGCAAATGCCTTTCACTTGCATGGTTTTTCCAAAATGTATTCAGATTGGCTCAATTTCTAAATCAAAGATAATTTATTTTTTTCCTTATCCTAACAGTAGAATTAAGCAAAGAGATAAGTAAAATATATTACAACATTTTAAAAATTTTCATTTTTTTTGAGACAGTGTCTTGCTCTGTCACCCAGGCTGGACTACAGTGATGTGAACATAGCTCACTGCGCCTCAACCTCCTGGGCTCAAGTGATTCTCCTGCTTCGGCCTCCCAAAGTGTTGGGATTACAGGCATGAACCACTGTGCCCAGCTTATTCATTCTTTTTGTTGTTTTGTACCTGTTAACCATACCTCTCTTCCTCCCAACTACCCTTCTCAGCCTCTGGTAATTTTCCTTCTATTCCCTATTGTCATGAGTTCAATCATTTTGATGTTTAGATCAATATGGGAGTTATTTTTTAAAGCATTTTGATTTAATTCTCATTTATCTATTGGGCAAGCTTGGTGTTCTGCATTTGCAAATTTTGTTAGGGTACAGGGTAGTCATGGCTGCAATATGGAAAAAATAATATTCAAGATGGTATTCCAGGACTCATTCTTCTCATTTCTTATTGGTCCATTGGCGGAGTTGGAATATCAGCTTATTTATTAGATATACTCTATGCTTCCATTGTGCAAACTTCAGTCTATATTTGGCTGTTTTATCTTGTAAAATTTTTCAAGCTTTAAAAAAATTTCCAAAGTTAAATTTGAGTTGCAGAAAAGAAATATGACAAAGGCCATGATAATTATTCCATTATAAAAACATATGCTCACACTCAATAAAATGCATTGCTTTAAAATTATTACCCTAAGGCAAGTGGTGAATAGATCCAATGTAAATAAAAGAAATAGAATGAATAAGAATATAATAAGGTGAATGGGAGACTACATTCTTTCTGCTGGCTGGTTATTGGTTTTTCCAAACCTTGGTCCTTTATCTCCACCAGGTCTTTGAGGACAAGCACATCTTAGGTACCTTGTAACTATTTGCTGTTAATGCACATTTTGAGTATTATTGTTTGGCTTTGCTTTTCAGATGCATGAAACAGAGTAAATTTGAGGCAGCAAATGAGTAATTGGTAAATCTAGACACAATGAGAAGGCAATTAAGAATGCTGCTTGATGAAAAAGAAAGAAAAAGAGAATAATATTGTAGGTAAGGGACAAACGGAGTTTACTACTAGTGGCTTTACATACAGTCTAGTATGTGAGAATACTTAAGCAATTAACATTAATGTTGACATTGTCATCCTTAGGTAATGATAAGATACTGGCTATCACACACAAAAATGGAATAAATATCTGTGTCTATAAAACTAAAAACTATTCAAGGGAGAAAAAACTCCCACAAAGTATAATGGAATTTGCCAGGAAGTCACTCAAGAGAATGCAAGTATTAAAAGCACTTTATTATTAAATAAGAATGTTCCATTCTTACTATAATCTCCCAGGGAAGTCTTCAAGGATAGCATTATACTAAGTAGAGAAGTTGTCTTACAAATAAGTCTAAAAATCAGAGAACCTGCAGAAAGCAAATCATCTTTTGAGTTGCATGAACTTTAAGACAGAGTTTTTATCAGCCATGATCAAGTAAGTTGTACAGGTCATATAACAAGTTAGAACTTGCCAAAATTTTTTTATAGAAGAAACAGATGTCATCTTTTGTAAACTACATCCGGAACATATCCCATCCTGACTACTTCACAGCGTATATAAACTCCCACTCCACCCGCTTTTCCCCTTCTCAAGCCAGCCTACCTACCAAGCTGTGTATTTTTAATCACTTTCTATAGCAATCAAGAATTTGCCATCAGAGAAACTGTTTCACTGCTTCTTATCTTTCCATGCCTGTTCTTGCTAAACAGATTTAAGATAAGAGCAACTGGCAGTAAGTGCCCTTCCTGAAAATAGAGGCCAAAAACGTTTCTACTGAAGCCCAGTAAATGGTTTTGGAAGACATTTGAAATCTTAGTCATATTCAAATCCCAAATACAATTTCTCCTTTCTTTTTTCAGAAATTTCAAAGGTTTTAGAAATAGTTTCTACTGGAAAGGTATCTCTCATTCTTACTTAAAATTTAGACACTAATGAGTAAATGGCAAGTCTTGTTTATAAGCATTAATCATAAAGATGAACATTTATAACTGAAAAAAGATGTTTGAACTATTGGGATTTATAAAAGAACTAGGAATGAAGAACATTAAGGGTTTGCTATGTGAAGATATTCACAAAAGCAAATGATAATACAACTATATGTCACTTGGAGCTTCAGACAGGTTCTTACTATTCTACATGTAACATGTAAGTCTGTTCTGGGGTCACTGCTGAGGAAAACTACTTCTTAAGACAATTTTATGAGTGCATTGTTTCAGTAGTGCACCAAACTGTGTTGGAAAGTATAACCCAGAATGTGAAAAAGAAAAATGTGCTGAGGGAATAATGAATGGCTGCATGACAGAAGTATTTTGTCTCCATTCCTGAGTGTGAAGCAGAAAAAGATATTTATGACTAACCAGACTCTGCCCTTTGCTAAACTGAAGAGTATCACATCAAAGGCCACAGATCGATTTGAGTAGTTGTTTTAAAAAGTTGTACTAGGCTGGGCACAGTGGCTCACACTTGTAATCCCAGTACTTTGGGAGGCTGAGGCAGGAGGATCACCTGAAGTTAGGAGTTCGAGACCAGCCTGACCAACATGGTGAAATCTCATCTCTACTAAGAAAAATACAAAAATTAGCTGGGCAAGGTGGTGGGCACCTGTAATTCCAACTACTTGGGAGGCTGACGCAGTAGAATTGCTTGAACCTGGGAGGTGGAGGTTGGAGTGAGCTGAGATGGCACCAGTGCACTCCAGCCTGGGTGACAGAGCAAGACTCCATCTCAAAAAAAAAAAAAAAAGTTGTACTGAATGATCTCTGTGCCTCTTTGCATCATGAATTGCCTACTACGTAACTACACAATAAATGGACATAAGAAAAATGAACTGGCTGGTTAAGCCTGTCTGGTAAACAATCCATGATCCTGAGGCAATTGTAGTTTTGTAAAATATTCAGCAACTACTTTAGTTTAAATATTTTATATGACCCACTGAAACTCCAGGAAGATACTACTTTCTTCTCAATATCACTTCCTGGTTATTGTCATCATTCCTTTGTCAGAGTTTGGTTTTCTCAAATGAATTTTTAATCCCTATATCTGTCACTGACAATTTTGTATAAAGGTCATTATCTGTTCTCTTTCCCACTCCATGAAAAGGAACTTATTCCATCCAACTACATGTGAAGGCTTTTCAAATGACTCAAATGACACAACTATAATTAGGGAAGATGTCCATAATTATTTACAGATATTTATGATGTATTCACAGCTGTGCTAGTTAGAGGGTATGGTTTAAAAAGAAAAAAAAAAGGTGGGTGAGAGGGTGAGACTTAACTACCCCACTCCACCACCACTAGGATGGTAAGAATTTAGTAAAGGAGAAAAAGTAAGCCAGAAAGTTATTAGAAAAACAAGTAGAAGCAATATAAGCTCTGTGATGTTGAACTAAGAAAGAATAAAATATGTAGAGAAGCGGCAAGCTCTATTACCTAGTTAGGGATGCCTTCAGTAGAAAATTGGATTTAAAAATGGACAAAACTTAAGAGGGTCTTTCCAGGAATGAGAATGAATACATCCCGGGATAATTTAATGAGGTAGATTTGTTCATCACCTGAGATCCTTTTTTTGATTATTAGGTCATCTTGTACACATCAACTCTGATTACAAAGTAATCAATAATCAATGATTATTCCCACATGTGCCACTGGGCAACCACTCAATACATAAAAGTATTTAGGTGAAAGCTTTGCTTTTCAAAGTTTCAAAAGTTAATACTTACCAGGCTATTATTGCTATAGAAAAAAAAGGATGAGATGTTACCATGAAAAAGTTAGGTACAAAAGTCATTTGAAGAAAAATACTGATAAAAATATATTTCTTAAGTACTTTAGTCTACAAGTGGTGTAAATATTTGTGCAATGTCCAGAAATACATGCTTCTTGGTAGGTTTTAACACACATATTTTTTAGAATAAAAAAGGTTATGCCTAATTTATGTTGTGACAGACCTCAGTTTTCAAAGACAGTTACACTGATAAATCCCGAATCAAAAAACTACCTCTCAAGTACTATGCTGATCAATTGCATGATGAAATAATCTGCATGCCAAACTCCCATGACATATAATTTACTTATAGAACAAACATTCACATGTATCCCTGAACCCAAAATAAAGTTTTTTTTTTTTTTAAATAAGATCATCTAGACTTGGATAGGTAGCTATTGTGGACTTCATACAAGCAGAAGAAGCTGATCTGTGGAGAAGACTCACAGGACAGTAGTACTGAGAAAGCAGAGAGTCCCAGGGAGAGACAATCCAGTTTCCACAGCCTTGACAATAATTCTTGCTTTATAATTCTCTAAAATTTCCTCTGAAGCCTCCCAGTAAGTTCCTTTTCCACAAACAAGCTGGTTTGACTGGTTTCCTAATAGTAAAACCAAAGAATTTCACAGGCAGCAATAATGGGGAAGTGGAGTGCACTGGCGACACAAAGACAGCATGAAAATCTTAAATGTTTTCAGTGTCAAATGACTCGAGTTTCTGGAGACACAACTTCCTCTTCCAAGAAAATCAAACTATGATACATAATAGTTGTCACGTTGTTACTTAAGACACATTTATACAACATTTTAAGGTTGGAGGCAAATTACATTTGCCAAGGGCAAACGTATCAGCCATTGTTCATTAGAGGGTAGATACTTTATTGGTAGGTGGTACAGTTCTGTTCTTAAGGTTATGTTTCTGATTTTCAGAGAAATCATTTCCTGTTTCTCTTTGTGGGCAAAATGGCTGTCTCAGTAGGCTGCATCATAAACTTAGTTGGAGAAAACTGGTTTATTTGTTGAATGAGAACTTCATTTATTTTGTGTAAATGAACACCACTTTTTATTCTTCACAGGTTATTGACAAGCATTATATTACGTTAAAATGCTTGACATTAAAGTATTAACATGTTATACAAATTTGAAAAACAACAGCCGCCTAGTAGATACCCAGAATTTCTGTTAATTGATCAACTAAGCATAATATCTTTGCTCTTAAGCAAGTGGTTAAACAAATTGATGGTTATTAGTAGTATAAATCTTGCAAAATTTGCAGAGAAAATATAATTTGTCTATTCTAAAATGTTAAATGGTTTAAATGATATGTTAAATAGTTTAAATGATGAATAGCATGAACAATATTAGCTATACTGTATTAGCCATTTGCCTTGTAACAAATTACTGCCAAACTTACCAGCTTAAAATAACAAGCATTTATTAACTCAGTTTCTGTGGGTCAGGAATCCAACAACAGCTTCATGGAATGATCCCAACTCAAGGTCTCCCATGTGGTTGTAGTCTAGCTGTTGGCCAAGGCTTCCATTTTAAAGACATGAATGAGACAGAATTATCCACTTCCAAGCTCACTGTGTGGCTGTTGGCAGGAAGCCTTAGCTCCTTACCACATGGGATTCTCCACGTGGCTGCTTAAGACGTGGCTTCTCTCAGAGCATGTGACACAAATAATTAGAGAGAGACCTTGGTGTACAGCCTCATCTCAGAAATGGAAAACCTTCAGTTTTATTGTATCAACACAGGTACGATGTAGAAGGAACAACACAGGGTGTGGAAGCTGGAGATGGAGATTCCTGGGAGCCCCGTTGGAGGCTGCTACCATGGCTACATCTCTTGCTAGAGTTCCCATTTTTGCAGCCTGCCATCACCTCACCTAAATTGAACAGAATCACTGCCTAGATTTAAAATATCCCAGTATATTCTTTTTTCATGTGCACTCTCACTTTACATCTCAATTTTCATTCTGAGCATTACTCTTAAGAAAGAATTATCTTCCCTTTTAATGTGCAGGAAAACTCCTCTGTGTATAAAAGCAAAACAATCATTCACCATCTCTTTCTAGTGTGTGACATGCACTGAGATTTAACTTCATTGCTTTGTTAGAATATTCTATTCTCTGTGGAGGGCCATGTTTTTTTTTAAAACATCACTCTTTCAGTTTCTGCTGCAAAAATAATAAAAAAAAAAGTCTCTGTGAAGTTTGTGAAGTGAAATGGACACAAACATGGCTCAAAGTCTAGAGGAAATAAAATGAAGCCACAATCTCAGTCTGTGAAAAAGAGATAAGTTAGGATAAAACTACAGCAAAAAATGCCCAGGAAGAGAATGCTGCTCTTGAGGAGAGAAGTCAGAAAAGTCAGAGGGTAAAATACAGAGCAAAAAGCTTACTGATCCCAATGGGGAAACAAGAAACTAACCTCAGAGCATTTATATGCAAAATATTTTTGGTGTTTTGGGGCCCACTGACTATAAGGAAAACCAGGTATACACAGCTTTAGGGCATGATGGAGAGAAAGCTCTCAGAATACACTCTCATGAGTCTCATAAACAGCAACATTCTCCAACGTAAATGACAATGAGAGAATATGATGAACTCCTGATGGGAGATGCCACAGGAGGACCCAGCCTTATTTTTTCTCAGCCATTTCCTCAAGGAAAAGAGTGGGAATTGATAATACTAAATTGACAAGTCCAAATAAGCCTTCAGGCAAAGCAGATGGTCCTTTTTTTTTTTTTTTTTTTTTTAAATACCCAAACCAGCCTCAGATTTCTTCAGCCAGAAAGCATGTTTTTGCAGGCTTTTTAAAAATCCCAAGTAAAGTTATGTAGTTCTCAAGAGTTATACAAAACCAGGTTTGCATCTTGGTTCTGACACCCAGTCACTGTGATACTTTAGGAAGCTTACCTGGCTTCTCAAAACCTCCATTTTCTCACATGTAAAACACAAATAAACCCTGACACATGTGCATGCTCTTGTTAATAGTGAATGGGTTTTGTTTGTTTTTTTCCCAAAAGGATTTGATGCTTGTATTTTCAGGAATAAAAATTCTAAATGTAATAGAAGACTCTAAACTTACGTCTTGTTAGGGTGATATGAGAAATAGTAAACTCAATACTTGTTTAGCTGCAGTGAAACAATCAATGCCCTCTCTATGTTTTTGAATTGATGAACTTCTGATTGTGTGTGACTATCTTAATTGTGTCTATACTCTTAGTTTTATGATGAACAGTATCCAAACTGCAAAAGACTTGAGGACAGACAGTGTCTACTATTCATCACTATATGCCTACATCTTTTTAGCACAGAGCTTTGTACATAGAAAGTTCTAAACAAATATCTGTTAATTTAAGTTAAAGAACATTTAAGGAGTTACTATGGTTTAGTTCTGGAACTCACATCCCATTTTCCTTCTATTGTCCCCACTCATATGCATTTCAACCATGCATATGTGTATTTGGAGCCCAGGATCTTCAAAAGACAGCAGGGACCTAATTAAGCCATTAATGGATTAACTTCATTTTTTAAAGTTTATAACTATTTAGACTTAGTGATCTTTCCTTGCTCGTTAGCACCTCTCCCTATAGGCAGAGAGAAAAAAAGATTGAAATGTGAATATGAATTCTTAGGCCCAAACAAATTCTTAAGTACAGGGGAAAATTATCAATTTGTAAGTCAACACGACATTAATCAAAAGTGCTGGTTTTCTTTATCTGCAGCATGTTTCCAAAGTTGATACCTGCAAATGAACTTGATACTACATCAGTTCTTTGAGGAATCTTGTTAGGGCTCCACTTGTACATAGGGGAGGTAACACTCACTGGTGGCAGTGGTTTTGGATAGAAGGGGCCTTCAGGTATATGTGGTGGCCTTGTCACCAGGAGCTGACACCAACAATAAACACATTTTTAAAAATGCCAAAATTGTATCCATCACCTCCAAAAGTTTTCTTAGGTGAAAGGTTTTGACAAATCCTTGCCAGGTTTTAAATGATTTGTTCTACATTTTTATTTCACAGTTACAAAGCAGAACTTTGCACAGCAAATTAACTTGCCAAAATATTACATAAATTGCCAAAATATTGCATCATCAAAATATTGTATAATATCTGTGTATTAATTTTTGTATTATATATTTGCATTATATAATCTGTACATTTATTTACTGGTTATTTAATTTATAAACATAATAGAAATATGAGGGAAAAAAGTCAGATTAATTTTCCAGAATAGATGAGAAATGAACTATTGAGTCCTTCAAGTTGTTCATTAATTATGAATTCAGAAACCATGATGTGCTGGTATCTTTTCAAATATATAATTTTTTGATTATAGAAAGATAAAGATAAGGTTGGTCTTCATCTCAGCCAATTTTCCAGCCTAGTAGAAACAATAAACACAGTTGGATTGTAATCCAAGCTTCAACTATAGGTCATCTCACCTAAGTTAGTGGGTATTTGGTGTACTGTTTAGTAAACAGTTACACTTTGTGACCCTTCATCATAGCAACTATTGGTTTTATTGGCTTTTAATACTCAAAATAAGAATTCTCAAGAAAATAGGCTTCATTTTCATCAGTAAGTATTTCAGAGAAATAAAACAATATACTGCCTTACTATTGTAGGTAAGTTTCCAAGGGTTTTCAGCTATATCCTTTTTTAAGATTTGAACTTTATAACATCCCTGTATAGAGAAGACATTTTACAGAGGAAGACATTGATGATCTTCAGGTAGGTTCAGTGACTGCTAGCTGGTAGGCAGCAGAGGCCTTGACCAGACCCCAAACTCAATCTTCAGAGTTCTTCCATGCTAATTCACTAGCCCTGCCCAAGGAAGCTGTCTCCAAATGAAACAGCCTTGAAAATAAGACGACTTTCTGTCTAGTTTGATCAACATTTATGTAAACATGAAATTAAAAATTGTTCACTGTAACTCAACAGCATGTCTCTGAATGGGAACTGGTTCTTTCTCAGGAATATTCTTGGCTGAATGTGTCTGTGCAGTGTCATATGCCTCCTCTTTAAATATGAATGTGGGAGGGTGTGGCTGTTTCTATAAACACTGAAAACAGACCTGTGGCTAACACAAAGGATTGTGGGTGGCAGCTTCTTTTAGAAACCTTGGTGAAACTTTTCAAAAGAATGTTTCCTGTGCATTGTATATGTGGGAGAATCCCTGTCAGCGTGTTGCTCTTCCTGGATCTCCGTGAGCGCTTATTCCCAGTCATGTCCTTTGTTGCTTCTTTTGTTTATCCCTTAATGAACCTAATCCACTCTAGCCACTGTTCTGATGCTGAGGTCAAGACGGTGAACATGGCAGATGTGGCATTTATGCGGTTCCATTCTGGTGGAAGAAAATGGGCCATTAAAATGCAAACCAAAAATCAATGATCTGATTAATTGCAGATTGTGATAACTGTAAGAAAAAAACAGAGTGCCCTGATAAAAAAAATAAGTAGGTTGGCTTATTTCCATAGGGTTTCTGAGAAGATCTTCACTCTGGGGAGATGGTATTTAAGACGCAAGCCAAAGGAGGACAATGACACATCAGAAAGAATGTTCCAGGCTACAAGACCAATCAGAACAGAAACCATGAGGCAGGAAGAAGCTACATGTCTCTAACTTCTAGTCAGTATGATTGGCGCATAGAATGAGACAGACATACAGCGTAGAATGGAATAAGATGCAAATGGAAACAGAGCCAGGATCTAGAATATGCTAGACCTTAAGCCTTCTAAAATGTGTCCAGCATCTGTTCTCAGTGCAACAGTAAAATATCAAAGAGTTTTAAGCAGGGCTGTGAGTTTATCTGACATCTGTTTTAAGAGGTCATCCTATTCTATAGGAGTGGAAGAGATGTAAAAAATCCCAGTTAGAAGGCTCCCTGAACAGTCCAGCAGAGAGATGACGGTGGAAGCAAATCAAGAATTCCACTTTGGAAATGTCACGTTTGAGATGCCCAGGAGACATCTCAGTAGATTTCAAGCATCCATTGTATATAAAGGCTAGAGCTCAGAGGAGAAGTCTGGGTCAGAGACAGATATTTTAGAGTTTTGAAAATATATGTGTTATGTAAATAGAAATCCAGATTAAGAATAGGGGATAGTATCAAACCTTGAGAACTTCAAAATTTTAAGATAAGATGGAGAACAAAAAGATAAAAGTCAGTAATGTGAAGGGAAGAGCAAGAGTGTGGAGTTGTCAAAGAGAAGAGCATCTCTTGACAAGAAAGGAGTGTTTGATTTGAATGCTGTTGAGAAGTTAATACAAGGAAGGCAGGTTTTCCAACAGGACCAGCCTCATAATTAGTGCATCTTACAAGGAGTGTGAAGTACTTTCTTCATTGATTTCTGACAACATTTCTATTTGCCTTACTTTACTTCATTGCACCAGGAGGAATTTGAAGATCCATTCAAGTTGTCAGCCATGAAAACAAAAGTGCAGCAAGTGAGCCCCAGCTGTGCTTCTACTTCCTTGGTTTGGTTTTTCATGAGTAGTTAAGCTTAGAAAAATTGTGAAGAAATTTGTTGTGTGACAGAGATTTTTCAAAGACCTACAAACAGAAGTACCACTTGACCCAGCAATCCTGATCTTACGTATATACCCAAAGGAATGTGAATCATTCTATCATAAAGACAAATGCATATGTATGCTTATTGCAGCACTATTCACAATAGCAAAGACAGAATCAACCCAAATGCCCATCAATGATAGACTGGATAAAGACAATGTGGTACATATAGACCATTGAATACTGTGCAGCCATAAAAAAGAATAGAATCGTGTCCTTGGCAGGAACATGGATGGAGCTCTTGGCCATTAACCTTACCAAACTAATGCAGGAACAGAAAACCAAATGCCTCATGTTCTTACTTATAAGTGGGAGTTAAATGATGAGGCCACATGGATACATAGAGGGGAGCAACAGACACTGGGTCTTACCAGAGGGTAGAAAGTGTGAGGAGGGAGAGAATCAAGCAAAATAACTAACAGGTACTAGGCTTAATACCTGGGTGACAAAATAATCTGTGAAATAAACCCCCATGACACAGTTTACCTATACAACAAACCTGCACATGTACCTCTGAACTTAAAAGTTAAAAGCAGAGAAACTTTTCGTGTGTTAGGATAATGAGAAAGAATCATGTTCAAAGAGTAACTAAATGATATTTAGACAGAGGATGGGTTTGCAACTGAAGAATCTGTAGAATTGCTTGATTTGTGATGATTTCTTTTAGAGTTCAGTAATTGCTCTGTAACATCCTATTTTCTAGTTAAAGAGGAAAGAGCATTGAACTAAGAATTGGAAACGTGGTTTGCATTCCCAGATCCACTGGTTACTAGTTGCTTCAACTTGGGCATGTCTCTTAACCACTCTGACCCTTAACTTCCTTATCTGAAAATGGTAAAAATCATACCTACCTGGTAGACTTGTTGTGAGGGTTAAAATGACATGGCTTAAAACCTAGAGGAGGCATTCAATTAATGATATTTTTATTAATATTAGCATATTGCAATCATGTATAGAAAAGCACTCCACTAACTATAAAACACTATGAATAAAATGTGCTGATGTTTTTATGATTGATAACTTTTTTGTCAGCTTTTTAATTTTAGCTGCACCCTCTTACTTTTTGTTACAGATCTATTTACTATCTAGGAGGTGTGGGTGACTTGGTGGGTAGCCAGAAAAGATGACAGCTAGCAGAGCTTAGGCACAGGAGCAGATGTAAGTACAGGTGGCTGGCGGTGTGGGGACCCAGGAGGCAGCTGCTCTGAGGATAAAATCCAGGGGAGGACTAGGCAGGGTGAGAGAGCATCCCCAGGCAAAGTGGAGTGAGCTGCCTCTGAGAGGTTGGGTGTAGAATGCAGCAGGATGACTCAGAAAAGTCTGCAGAGCTTTAGAAATGCCTGTTTTTTTTTGTTGTTGTTGTTGTTGTTTTTTTGTTGTTGTTGCTTTCTTTTTTTGGTTTGGTGTTAGGGTAGAAGAGTAGAATGAGGTTTGTCTGTTCTTCAGGAGATGCTCTTTGTAAAAGAAAGAAAGGGAAAAGAAAAAGATTCCAAATATTTCAGTGGGAGTTATGTAGTTCTTGCTCCTGCTTCTTCCCTTAATTCCTCCTCCAGAGGGGAAACAGATATCTGTGAAACCAAAAAACTAGCATCATTGTCAGATCTGTTAGAGGGATGCTGCCGTTTAAACCCAGTTTCCTTTATTTTAATTATGGTTTTAATCCTCACATGTGGTTCTATTTATTTTTCCTAAATATTTCTGGGTTATGCCTCCATATACAAAACTCACCTTTGTGCCATTGTACTGTTTTGATGATAGGTGTTCAGTTAGATTTAGCCACCATCTACTGGGAACTTAAAATTAATCTCTGTAATAAACTCTATTCAGGCATTTCATCATTTAATTAAATACAAACCATTTAGAAAGTGAGTATCATTCCTCTTTTGCTAATTGGGCACTGAGGTTTAAAGAAGTTAAGTTAATTTCTCAGTTTGCTATAGCTAGAACGGAAGAGGTCCATTATTTCAGTCTAGGTTTGCCAGACTCCAGAGCACTTGCTGGAACCATTGTGGTATAAAACAATACCCATTCCTTAGAAAGATCAGCACATTCATCTTCTGTGTCCTTTTACAAGTGAACAGGTGTGCTCTGCCCTCTTTATTGAGATTTTTTTCAAAGTAGGAAAATGGGAAGGAAAAAGCATTTATTAACCACATACTGTATGCCATATTTCTTTACAAATATTTTCCCACCATCCTTAGAAATAAACCCCAAATGAATATTTTTGTCCCTGTCTTGCAAATGAGAAGATTGCTTAGAGAAGTTGAGGAGTTTGTCAAAATCCACCATGCTTAGTTACTTACTTTTCATTTTACATATACGCATATCTGGTGACTGTCAGATACTGAGCTATCCAGGGTTATTCAGAAGAAGTCACAGTCTGTGTTCTCAAGGGCCTTGTAGATTACTGGAGAAGACAAAGGTGCAAATAGATAATTGTAATAAAATATGCCACATAGATAGGAGTATGTTCAAGTCACATGTAGACCCTTCTCCTCCCAAAACTTAATCCCCCCACTTCCGTTACACCATGGTGCCTTCCAGTATTAGTGCAGTTTGCATACTGAAGGAGGCTAAGGGGTGGTCAGAAACCCACTTTGTGCAGGAAAAAAAAAAATGGTAGAGAACAAAATTAGCTTCAGTCTTTAATATCAGCCATTAATTCTGCAGGTAAACTTTATCCTCAACTTGATTTTCCATCTTCTTTGAGTCCCAAGGCAAAACTGAAATGGAAGAGTACATACAGTGTGCTTTCATTTAACAAAGAGGCAAACAACCCCAAATCCAGCAGTACGTTGCAGCAACCCACTAATTGGAAGTCTGGCTAAAACATCTCTCATCCCATTTCTAAGAGCTTACCTATTTATCCAAAGTGAGTATGATCACTTACCTCTTGGCGCTGTATTCCCCAAAGAGAAGTCTTCTTTGAAGAGGAAATTTCTTTCCCATTCAGATGTTTATAGATTGGTACATGTGGATAGAGAAATCTATGACTTTTTAGCCAATGTAACTCAGACATAATTCATTTTGCCTTAATACACAAAGCATCAGTAAACATTGTTAGCATTGTTATGTCACTTTTTTCTCTGTTTTACACAAATTTTCTTCATTAAAGTCCTGTGCAGCTTTCTGAATTCACACTAAAGAACTTTAAATTTGCAAATGAAGAAATTTCCTGACCAGTTTTTTTTTTTTTTTTTTTATGACTGCTGCCTGAGTTTCAACATTTGAGAAAATATAGAATTTAATTTTTGGAAGTCACTAAATGTAGCAACCTGCCTGATGCCAGAGAAGAGCTGTCTAGGCTGTTCTGCAGTTTGACTTCTAATCCATTGTAGATCTGCTAATGGTGTCACACATGTGAAGTGGTAAATTCTCGTGTGTTTGAGACAAATATTTTAAGGCACCCATACTTGATGTTAAGTTCACTTTTAGGAAAGTAGTACCAGTTAGTAAGATTACCTATTTGAAAATAAAACTAGTTTATTTCAATCTGGATATTCAAATTATCAAATAATCTGTTTTTTCAGGATATTCTTGGTGTATGTTATCTTTTTGGAGAAGGACTAGTTTCTCTAAGCTTTATTTTCTATGGCAGTTTAATTCTTTGACTGAAACCTGGAAGAATTAATAGGATCAAAATTTTAGATCTTGAAACATATTTTATTGCTTGGTGGATGATATTCTTCTTTGTATTACTTGCTCTTCCCCAGAGTTATCATCTGGTATCAATTATTTTAAATTCCCACAATTTTCAGTTATATATACATATTAATAATATCAAAATCATTTATTTGGGACATTTGTCATAATTTATTGAATTTTCAAAGTCAATTTTATTCAAGCCATTTCTTTTACAAAGTAGCTTAAAGTCACTTAGAAACTGAGAGTATTGGCTATTTCATATGATTTTCTTAGAGTTGAAGTATCTGCTGTTTTATCTGGGGACTGGTGATTCAAAAACTCTGTTTTTAGTTAATTTTAATTAAAAACATTTCCACTCAAGATACTGCTCAATACCCAAATCATTGCTTACCTTGCATATAGTTGTTTTTGCTATGGGCAAAATAGCTAAGACCATAAATTATGATGGCAGGCACATGGTTTGCTGACAGAACTATATAAAATATTGTTTTCATCCTCATGTCAGCTCTGGTACATGCATCTCTAGTTTAATTCCTTGGGGAATCTTGTATAAGTTATAGTTTTTAAAAACATCCACACCACACTAGCTCTGTCAGTTTATGTTTTTCTAACTGACCATTTTATTTCTCTGAAAGAACAGGTAGAAACCGAGTTATATCTTAGCTGAAGTGGGATGAGCAGCACCCTAAATATTAATAGCTCTGAACCAATTTATTTTAAATTGGGTACTTCACAATCTTACACCTGCAATATTGCAAGGTAGTTATAAAAAGTATACAGAATTCATCTCTATAAATATATGCTTATTTTATATCCTTTACAATCTGTTTCTTAGATTCCTGTTCCAAAGAGACCATTAATACCGATGACATGATGGATAGAGTAGGTTATAATGTTTAGCAACTCATTGGAGATGACATAGTTTGCCAAGTTAATTTATACATTTTCATACTACGTATATTATGCCCGATATTTCTAGTATGGTAGGTTTTGATCTAGTACCCTTCTCTATTGTAAGACATTATTTTTTAAGAAACATACTAAAGATGCTTTAATCAAGCATTTCTCAAATGGTTGGTCCTTACTAAAAAGCATAATCTGAAACTGGCACTTTAGTTTTACTTACTTCTAGCACATTTCATGGCAAATGGAAATATCCAAGGAAACAGGAAGACATTAATTGATTATGCATTTTCCTCTAACATTTTTATATCCCCCAAAGAAAAAAAGGTTTAGGAGATAGATTATATAGGAACAGTTTGGCTACATTATCTAAAAGTATGTTCCCATGGAGAATTATATAATAGGCCTAATACATTTTAGTTCATTTTTTAAATTTTCATCTAAATATTTGTTACATTGTTTGAAGAAGGGCAAAACATGTTGGTTATAGTTTCATTGACTATTTCATTCTACTTATACTTTTCAACCAAATACAATTAAGAAAGCATGAAGAGGTTGTCATTCTTTTTTTTTTTTTTCATTTTTTTCTTCAATTTAGCATTGAAATGTTAAATCCAAAAGACAACTAACTTTAGTATGAGAGTCTATGTTTTGAAAATGTGTAGCTGTTTATATATTTTATAACAGTGACAATTTATATATTTATAGAAATTATTGTTTCAAATAGATTTTAAAGAGGCAGCTTTTAAAATTTGACATATTATAGAAACTCAATTAGTAATACCACAATATTTCAGATAACACAGGGATGATTCAGCTAACCTGATTCAACACATCAGTTCACAGTGCTGTAAAGAAAGCTTTGAACATTTTCATGGTATAACGCATTCTGCTATTTACTTCAAGAGTTAGGAAGATGAATAAGGTGATTCTTACTCTCAAAGAGTTTATAATTTAGTAGAAGAAAGATAGCAAATCTGTGTGCCCACAAATTTATTAATACAAGGTGGGTTAGGGCCATATCTTATAATCAGTACTAAGTGTCATGAGGTAGAAGAGAAAAAAAAACATTTAATGTGATTTGAAATTGAGAATGTTTGTGTGGATATGTATTTTATATAAGATACATATAAAAACTAAATGCATGAACCTACATTTTTTTGTCCTATGGACTCTGTTATAATGACAAAATGGGAACAACTATTTGGGTTGTTACATACACATGCCTAGTTATTATTCCCTTGAGTAAAATAGGGCTTTGTTAAAGCTAACCTAATAAGAATATTTCAATAATCAAATATTTGAGGAATATTGTTGAGGTGGCATGGAAAGTCAACACAAAAAAGGAATTCCTCTTGAGCTATTATTTTGTTTTATTTTGCTTAGCATAGATTAGAATTATGATGCTTGCACTGTTGGTAGCACTATTTCATGGTACGTAAATATTTTGAATTACTGTCACCGATTAGAACTACCTTCATGCTTTAAATAAAAAAAAAATGATGTATGCGTACATTCTAAATAGGACAAATGATTTTAGGCTCAAATCTTTTAATTCTGAAGGAATATATTGGCAGATACTAGGTAGACATAAATAATCATTAATGCATGTATGGTGTCTTTCATTCAGTAGTACCAAAATCTAAAACACATGGAGTTGTCTGGCATGGTTTCATTGCCAAAAATTGTGATGTGACTCTGATGTAACCTGGTTTGTTCTGAACAACTCCAAATGGTTCTTCAGACTTGCCCAGGACCCATCTGGCTCCTGGGAAGCCTTATGTTATCATGGCTATGATCCCAGACTCTGGTGACAGTCTGCCTGGGTTCAAATCCAGGCTCTGCTACTCACTATCTCTATGACCTTGGGAATGTCTGTCTGTCTGTTTCCCTTGCAAAATAATGAATATTATATTACCTGTCTCAAGGGTTGTTGTGAGGATACTCTAAGATAGTATAGGTAAAAATGAGCTGTGAACAGCATTCAGTAACTTGTAAGGAATCAATCTCTGGCTATTTAAAAATAAACTGTTTCTAACTATAGATAGATAGATACATAGATAAATACATAGATAGATAGATAGAAAAATCTATACCTGAAAACATTCTTCCCACAATATTTTAAAAGTTTCTATCATACTATGTATGCTTTTATACATAGTAAAAACAGATGACATACTGGTCCTATTAAATTTACGGGTTAATTTTTAGATAGTCACTGAGAAATCAAACTGTGTGGAATTTTCTGGTACAAAATTGTAATATACAGTACCTTCCTACTGAGGTATACAGTAATGCTTCTTAACTACCCATTACTGAATATTTCTTTTCTATCATATGTGAAATACATCAATTTTAAATATTTGGAGACATTCCAAATTTAAGTGCAAATCTCAGTATTTCCTGAAAGTCACTACACTATAATAGATAACTAATCAAATTTGTCTAGCTTATAATGTCTGTCAGCCAGGGTGATGTGGATGGGCTGCTGTGTTCTCAGCTGCACTGCCTCAGTGATTGGAGCCTGTTCATTGAAGCGCCACAGCCTGTAGGACACCAAGGAGGTTCTTTTTCATAATCACAGTAGCAATGTGGTAAAAACCCTCAAGGGATAGCAATTGCTTTCACAACCTATTTACACACACATGCACATGCATACACACAGGTACACATACACACACACACACACACAGACAGAGGTCTTTGTTATTTTACATTTGGCAACAGGAAGAGCATGCTGAACAGACTTCTGGCATCATAAACTATCCTTCCCTCTGACCTCTGTGTGGATCAGCAGACTATGATCTCTGCAGAATTTAGGATTAATTGCACCGAAGAAAAAGAACCTCCCTGAAATCTAAAATGTAGGCTTGGTCATTAGTTCATTTTGCATGCTGTGAGAACTATATTTGGCATCATTAACAGCTGCTTGCATGAAGTGTTCAGCACTAAAATATGATTGGTGAACACTCAAGATTTTATTTTATGGTATTGCTTGCATTATGGAGATGTTGGTAGATCAATTTCTGTATCATCTAAACCTTAAACTAAGAAATAAAGTGGTACATAATATGCATGTCCCTTCTATAGGAGACTTTGCTAATTTTCTTGGTGTTTTATTTTTTTAATTCTATGAAAAAAATGAAATTTCTCTTTCAGCTGATGTTTCCCTGAACATATATCATGATCATTTACTATTTCTTAAGTGATTCAAGCAGCAGTCTTGTTTTAGAATATTTCAACTGAATTTCAGTGCTGATTTTAAGAATCATTCTAATGACTTCTTGACAAGCTCTACCTACATCAGAGGCATGTGATCTTGGTGGAGTTGGGATAGGAGATTTGCCTCCAAAATGTTAACTTATATATAATCACCTTGTTGTCACCTTAGTTGTTTTCATGGTGGCTTTGGTGGTCGATATCAGGGCAACGGAATGAGCTGTAATAAGAGTCAGCAAATCTGAGTGGACTTGGCCTCTCACCTTTGCCGTGGTGTCAATATCTATCTGTCCTCACCATGATTCTTTTCAGGTTGCCAACATGATGTCACTTAATTTGGAATAGAGAAGAGATGTCCACAATATATATCAACAAAACAGCCCTCATTTGATTTTCTTCTAAGTGGGCTATATGGTTAAGTGACTTTTTACCTACCTTTATCTCACCATAGGAAGAGACATTATGGAAACATATAATGCCATGTAGTCACTTATATTTCAATGGCCTTGTTAGAATAAAAGTAAAGACCTCTAGATTTACTTGTATGGGTTGTGCCTTTGACCTGTCTGTGGAAGAGTTATGCTGAAACAACAAAGAGGAGAACAGTGAGACTGTGCTTTTAGGCAGGTAGTTAACTGGACCAGGTAGGAATGAAGAAGCCAAGTTCTAGTCCAAATTGCCATTGATTATCTAGAAGATTTTGGACAATTCACTTCATACAGTAGCTCAACATCCACCAAAGAGTTTTTGAAAGTCTGCTATGTGCCAGGTATTAGAAAGTATGAAGGCAAACAAGCAGATTATTTCACCTTAAAAGAGCTTGTAGCTTAGTAGAAGGGAGAAAAAGTAATAATGACAAAGTAAGAAAAGGGCTAGCATAGAGCTGAGAAAACAAAACATACAGAAGGAAAGTGGAACCTGATCTTGCAGAGTCCTGGAAGGGTTCTGGGAAGAGATGATTGTGTGCTGAACATGGAAGAATGAATAGAAAGGAGGCAACAAGGAAGGGTAAGAAGAGAGGCATCTTTGATTCCAGATTTCAGGTTTTATTTCACCATTAAGTATGATGTTTTAGTCTTTCTTTTCTCTTTTAGAAACCTTCACTATGTTAAAAAACAGTTTTCTTCTATTTTTAATTGGCAGTTTTTTTAAATCATAAGTATTGTGTAATTGTGTCAGATTTTTTCTGCACGTATTAAAATAATTGCGTATTGTTTTCCTTTATTCTTTAATGAGGTGAATCACAGTGATGTTGTATCAAATATTAGACCAATATTTTATTTCTGAGAAACATGCACACACACATATAAATACATGTATGTTTATGTGCATGACTTTGGAGAATATGTTAAAGAGAGAGATTGTACTGTAATTTTTTTCTTATAATACCCTTATAATAGCAAGGTTATAATGGCCACATAAAATGCATTAGTAATTGCTTTTTATTTCTTTTTCTTGGAAGAGTTTGTGTATGATTACTATAATTTCTTCCTTACATATTTGGGAGAACTGACCAGTGAAGCCATCTTGACCTGAATTTCTATTCTGGTAATGTTTAAAATTACTGGTTCTATTTATTTAAAGTATTTAAGATTCTTCAGATTTTACTTTCTTCTTGTGTTAACTGTAAGTTACAGTTTTTCTTTTTTTGTTAACTGTAAGTTACAGTTTTTCTTTTTTTAAAATATTATTTTTGTATGTTTCCATGGGGTACAACTTCAGTTTTGCTACATTGTATTTTACATTGTGGTGAAGTCAGGGCCTTCACTACTTTCATTACTGGAGCAAGGCACATTGTACCCACCAAGCAACCTCCCATCATCTACCCTCTCCCACTGCCCACTCCTCTAAGGCTCCAATGTCCATCATTTCATGCTCTGCTTCCATGTGCACACATTATTTCACTCCCACTTATAAGTGAGAATATGAATTATGTGTCTTTCCATGTCTGAAATATTACACTTAAGGTAATGGCTTCAAGTTCCATCTGTGTTGCAAGTTGCAGTTTTTCAAGAAGTATGCTTATTTGTTTTATTCAAATTGTCAAGTTTATTGGCATAAAGTTGCTGTTTTTATTATCTTTTTGACATCTGTAGGATCTGTGTCAATATCCCTTTTATTTTTACACCTGATATTTGTAATTTGTGCTATAGTTTTATTTCTTAATAAAGCTTGTTAAAATATTTTTAATTGGGGGATCCCAAGATGGCCGAATAAGAGGCAGCTCTGGAAAGCAGCTCCCAGTGAGAGAGACACAGAAGCCAAGTGGTCTCCATAATTCCAAATGAGGTAGCAGGTTCATTTTGTGGATCTGAATGGACAGTGGGTATAAACCAAATAGGGCAACTTGCGGCAAAGTGGGGCACTGCCCCATGCAGGAAGAGCTTGCACCCCACTGGAGGACCGGGGGATCTCCCCCTCTGGGACTTTGGTTCAGATACAGCATTCCACCCAAGCCCACTACAACCCAAAGGACAGGAGATCTTTGCTGGGCTGAAAAGCCTCAGCTAGCTGCATGAACAGGGCAGAACAGCAACTTCGGCCAGCACTGGGACTGTCAGCATAGATCTAGGTGGAAGCACTGGCTGACACTGAGAAAGCCAAAACGCCGGTGGGAAGGAGCTACCCATTCCCCAGTAAGAAGAGGAATGGAACGCAGGGAAACAGCCAAAACAGCAGGACGAGTTCCCTCCTCACACAAGGCCCAGCAGGCCAAAAAGCTCTCACTCGAGAATTAGGCACCCAGAACATCAGTTAGAGAGTGACCAGGAATGATCAAGCTCAGAGGGCAGAAGGGAAGCAGCCATTGTAGAAGCCAGCCTAATTTTCCTGAGTAAATAAAAGACACAGCAGCTCCACTGAATCCGTGGCAGCCCAGCAGGGCCTCTGCAGGCACACAAAGGAAAGGCCATCTCCCCAAGAAGCTACCTGAGATAAAAACTATATAAATCCAAGAGATGGGGAGAAACCAGCACAAGAAGAATGAAACCATCAAAAACCAGAACGTCTCTCCCCCACCATGAGATCACAACTCCTCACCAGCAAGGGAACAAAGCACGATGGAGAATGAATTTAATGAACTGACAGAAGCGGACTTCAGAAGGTGGGTAATAACAAACTTCTCTGAGTTAAAGGAACGTGTTCTATCCCAATGCAAAGAAACTAAAAACCTTGAAAAAAAAGTTAGATGAAATGCTAACTAGAATAACCAGCTTAGAGAAGAACGTAAACGACTTGATGGAGCTGAAAAATATGCACAAGTACATGAAGCAAACACAAGTTTCAATAGCTGAACAGATCAAGCAGAAGAAAGGATATCAGAGATTGAAGATCAACTCAATGAAATCAAATGAGAAGGCAAGAAAAGAGAATGAAGAATGAAAAGAAGTGAACAAAGCCTTCAAGAAATATGAGATCGTATGGAAACACCTAATCTATGCCTGATCAGAAGATGATGGGGAGAATGAATCCAAGCTGGAAAACACTCTTCAGGAAATTATCCAGGAGAACGTCCCCAACCTAGCAAGGCAGGCCAACATTCATATATAGGAAATACAGAGAGCAGCACAATGATACTCCTCTAGAAGAGCAACCCCAAGGCACATAAACTTCAGGTTCACCAGGATTGAAACGAAGGAAAAAATACTAAGGGCAGCCAGAGAGAAAGGTCGGGTCACCCACAAAGGGAAGCACATCAAACTCACAGTGGATCTCTTGGCAGAAACCCTACAAGCCAGAAGAGAGTGGAGGCCAATATTCAACATCCTTAAAGAAAAGAACTTTCAACTCAGAATTTCATATCCAGCCAAACTAAGCTTCATAACTGAAGGAGAAATGAAATCCTTTACAGATGAGCAATTGCTGAGAGATTTTGTCACTACCAGACCTGCCCTGCAAGAGCTCCTGAAGGAAGCAATAAATACAAAAAGGAAAAACCAGTACCAGCCACTGCAAGAAAAGAACCAAATGGTAAAGACCAACAATGCAATGAAGAAATTACACCAACCAAAGGGCAAACCAACCAACCAGTAATAAAATGGCAGGATCAAATTCACACATAACAATATTAATATTAAATGCAAATGGACTAAATGCCCCAATCAAAAGACACTGACTGGCAAATTGGATAAAAAATTATATTCGGGAAACCCATCTCACGTGCAGAGACACACATAGACTCAAAATAAAGGGATAGAAGAAGGTTTACCAGCAAATGGGGAGAAAAAAAAAAAAAACGGGTGGCAGTCTTAGTCTCTGATAAAACAGACTTTAAACCAACAAAAATCAAAAGAGATAAAGAAGGGCATTACATAATGGTAAAAGGATCAATACAACAAAAAGAGCTAACAATCCTAAATATAGACGCAGCCAGTACAGGAGCACCTAGATACATAATACAAGTCCTTAACTACCTACAAAGAGACTAAGACTCCCGCACAATAATAGTGGGACACTTTAACACTCCACTGTCAATATTAGACAGATCAATGAGACAGAAAATCAACAAGGAAATCCAGGACTTGAATGCAGATCTGGACCAAGCAAATTTAATAGACATTTACAGAACTCTTAACCGCAAGTCCATAGAATATACATTCTTTTCAGCACCACATCACACTTACTCTGAAACTGACCACATAATTGGAAGTAAATCACTCCTCAACAAATACAAAAGAATGAAAATCATACAGTCTCTCAGACCACAGTGCAATCAAATTAGAACTCAAGATTAAGAAACTAATTCAAAACTGCACAAACTTCATGGAAAATGAACAACTGGCTCTTGAATGTAGACTGGATAAATAATGAAATGAAGGCAGAAATAAAGATGTTCTTTGAAACCAATGAGAATGAAGACGCAACGTACAAGAATCTCTGGGACATATTTAAAGCAGTGTCTAGAGGGAAATTCATAGCAATAAATGCCCACATGAGAAACAAGGAAAGGTGTAACATTGACACCCTATCATCAAAATTGAAAGAGTTAGAGGAGCAAGATCAAGAAAACTCAAAAGCTAGCAGAAGACCAGAAATAACTAAGATCAGAGCAGAACTGAAGGTGATAGAGACACAAAAAACCCCTTCAAAAAATCAACAAATCCAGGAGGTTGTTTTTTGAAAAGATCAACAAAATTAGATAGACTGCTAGCCAGACTAATAAAAAAGAAAAGAGAGAGGAATCAAATAGATGCAATAAAAAAACGATAAAGGGGACATCACTACTGATTCCGCAGAAATACAAACTACCATCAGAGTTTACTACAAACAACTCTATGCACACAAACCAGTAAATCTGGAAGAAAAAGGTAAATTCCTGGACACTTGCACTCTCCTAAGACTAAACCAGGAAGAAGTTGAATCCCTGAATAGACCAATAACAAGGGCTGAAGTTGAGGCAGCAATTAATAGCCTACTAACTAAAAAAAGCCCAGGTCCAGATGGGTTTACAGCTGAATTCTACCAGATATACAAAGAGGAGCTGGTACCATTCCTTCTGAAACTATTCCAAACAATCCAAAAAGAGGGAATCCTCTCCAACTCATTTTATGAGACCAGCATCATCCTAATACCAAAACCAGGCAGAGATACAACTAAAAAAAAAAAACTTCAGGCCAATATCCATGATAAACATCGATGTAAAAGTCTTCAATAAAATACTGGCAAACAGAATGCAACTGCAAATCAAAAAGCTTATTTATCGTGATCAGGTAGGTTTCATCCCAGGGATGCAAGGCTGGTTCAACATACACAAGTCTATAGATGTAATCCATCACATGAACAGAACAAAAGACAAAAACCACATGATTTTCTCAATAGATGCAGAAAAGGCCTTCAACAAAACTCAACAGCCCTTTATGCTAAAAATCCTCAATAAACTAGGTATTGATGGTATATATCACAAAATAATAAAAGCTGTTTATGACAAACCCACAGCCAATATCATACTGAATGGGCAAACACTGGAAGCATTCCCTTTGAAATCTGGCACAAGACAAGGATGCCCTCTCTCAGCACTCCTATTCAATATAGTATTGGAAGTTCTAGCCAGAGCAATCAGGCAAGAAAAAGAAATAAAGGGTATTCAATTAGGAAAAGAGGAAGCCAAATTGTCTCTATTTGCAGATGACATGATTGTATATTTAGAAGACCCC